>APFE030964615.1:0-14449 GCA_000404065.3 Pinus taeda | reverse complement strand
GCTGTCCATATTTTTCCATCTCATCTCCTTCGTCAGCAAGAATGAGACTATTTCATCAAAATGAAAGGCAGTTGCATTGCTACCTATTGTAATAACCAGACTATCCCATGAATCTGGTAGAGAACACAACAAACTGATGCACTTATCTTCATCTGAAATTTTAATATCAATAGATGCTAACTGACTTACCACAGTATTAAATGCGTTCAAATGCTCTGTCAACGAGTCTCCATCTTTCATCCTTAGGTTATACAACTTTTTCTGTAGGAACAGTTTATTCACCAGAGACTTATATTTGTACAAAGTCTCTAACTTGTTCCACAAAGCCTTTGCAGTAGCTTCCCCTGATACATTCAACAATACTGAATTTGAGACACACAATCATATTGTGCTCTTTGCTTTCCGATCCAACTTCTTCCATTATTCATCGGACAGTCCTGTTGGTTTAGTACCTAGATCTACCGTGATCCACTGATCTTTATCTACCAACAGATTCTCCATCTTGAGCTTCCACAATTCAAAACTCTGACCATTAAATTTCTTGATCTCTATCTTTCCACTGCTTGCCACCTTCTTTCACCACCATAATCAATCTCGCAGATCTCCCACTAAACAGGGTCTACCATAGCCCCGAGAGAAACCCCTCAGCAACAAAGGCGTTCCCTTGAAGCCAAAACAGCTCGATACCAAATGTAGGTTTTAACCCCGTACATAAATGCTCTGCATACGAATTCTAAAACACAAAAAATAAACAATGCGAGTTCATAACACATAAAACACATATACACAAAGATTTTCCCCTGGATCCCAAAACCGGGACTACCACCTTGATTTTTCATTATGTTCCTTTCAATGTTATAATACATATTTATACATGCCGAAGCATCCAATACCATGGACCGAAAACCATTGCGTCCAATACCATGGACCAAAAACCATCGCGTCCAAAAAACATATGCGAAAATCATGCACAAAACTATAGGTGGGTCCGTCTAACCTAACATAGGATTCAAAATCAAAATTTTCCGGGGCGCTGCCTCGGATACCATAAAGTAGGGTTACGGGTGCCCTTCAAATCCTTTGTTAACTACGTGGAAAGAATATAACACAACCCAACAATAGAGGTATGGAAACAAGAAACCTATTATCTATGTCTAATATTTGGGTGGAATGAGTAAAATATAGAGGAATATGTCCAGATGTGGTTAAAGGATATAGAAATTAAAACTTATGGTTCTTTTCCATGGTTTATGGTCTATGCAATATGGTGAGTCCAAATTTTTTTTCATCTTTTAGAGAACAAAATTCCTCCAAAGGTAACAAGTTAACTTGTATAAAAAATTATTAAAAAATACATGTTAGAACAAAAAAAACCAGGTTTCTAATAATTTTTCAATTTTATTTTTTTAATCTATAATGATATTCCCTGATATAGCAATCTAAAACAATCTAACCAATTGTAAGGCAAAAAAAATATTATTTGAAAATCAACATGATTTTCTTCTAATTGAAAATTTGTGTCAGATGAAAAAACTCATATTGACCCTCTTCTCTATTATATCTAAACCACCATTCAATCTTTTCAATACTCATATTGACCCTCTACTCTATTATATCTAAACTATCCTTCAATCTTTTCAATGAATGTATTTTAGGTATGTAAACAAATAACACCACTAAAAAGATGATAAAATGGAGAGAGAAAATTTTCCCGTGCACCGAAGTACTTTTAGCTTTCAAGAAATTTGGGATATTGACTTTTAATTTTTTCTCATCCAATATTATAAAACCATTTATTATGGTTATGTTTCTAGAAAAGAAAAGAAAGATAATATGTAATTCTACTGTAAATTCAAAAAACATTCACTCTTATCGTCTTATGATATGAAGGTTTAATCAACATTCACTCTTATCATCTTATCATATGTTTTTTTAGTCATTGATGATGAGTGCAGTGTCCACTTAAACACTCACAAAATATTTTTCTAAGAATTTTAACCAAATAAACAACTGTGAAAATCTCTACTCTCAAATTTATTTTCACTAAAAATTTCAAAACTAGTATCTATATTATTATAATATATATATAAATAATTTAGATAATTATATATTATTTTTAAATATTTAAATTTAATAAATATTGACTGAAATAACTTTGGCACTCTCCAATCCAGCTATACGCAAGTGTTTGTGTAGATGTACCATTAATTTCAATTGATTCACTAGTCTAATGTTATTAATTGAGAAGTTAATTAATTAAGATAACTTATATATACATACAATTTAAAAATTTATTAGCCTATATACCTAAAATAATAATTATGATGAATTTTATTTTATTTTATTTTACTTTTATTTTCAAATGCATATTTCCACTCTTGTAATTCATAATGAGGGGAAAATGTTTCTAGAGAAATTGTGTTACAATCTTCGAAAAATTAGATGCATATCACTATGGAGAGGTAGCCCTACAAGGGTTTCAAGCCTCTTGAATCCACATTGTAGTCCTATTCGTTTCACTCACACAACTAACGCTAAGCCCTAACGCACTCCTTCGATTGAGTAGGCATATGTAAGGCCCACCTAGGGGAGGGTAATCGACCCCCTCCCGCAGCTTTGTGGTAACTTGCACGCATCACCCTCTTGGTGATCCGTCTTCCAGCACAGGGAAACAAAAGGGAAAGCAGGATGATTCGCCAAATTTGGGAGCTCAATGGTAGTCTACAATGTAGGGTCTATGCCTCCCAAAGTGTTACAAAATTACACAAACATATAAAATGCATAAAACATGAGAGACACAAATATACGTGGTTCACCCAATTTGGGCTATGTCCATGGAGAAACAGTTAGTCCTTCCTTTATATTATCCAGCAAAATGAAGAGATACAACCTACTGCAGGTGCATTGTAATTATCTTTTCACTCTCACACAGTCTCATCTCTCTTTCTCTCTCATAATACACATATAGACAACCACAATACAATTATGTCATATAAATCGAGGGGTTTCCTTTTAGGGGAATCAACCCTAAGTTAAACATAACTTCTACCGTCATATCATTTTCCTAATGAATGGTTCAAACTCACTACAAAATTAAAATATTTTACAAGGAAAATTTTCATATATTTTTAGCTTCAGGGGTGTTGCCATCGAACCCACAGTAGGGGGGGCTCATAGAACCTTCGTTTCCCATCCACCTTCATAGTAAACCTTTCCAACACCTTTTGTATGTTCTCACTTTGAGACAATGTTAATTTGTGATTTTTCCCATCTCTAGTTAATCTCATACCAAGGATTTGTTTCGCAAAACCCAATTCCTTCATTGCAAATGAATTTTCCAATTTTCCTTTGAGCTTTATTTCTTGCTTGTTAGACCCTGCAACAAGCATGTCATCTACATACAATAATAATATAATATGGTTGTCATAACTTTTCCTTTTGAGATAAACACAATGATTAGAGTGACATCCAGTATAACCTTGTTCATACATAATCCTGTCAAATTTTAGATACCACTACCTTGGAGTCTGTTTTAGGTCATACAAACTCTTCTTCAACCTACATACTCATTTCTACTTCCCTTTGACCTAATACCCTTATGGCTTATGCATATAGATCTCTTTCTCCAAATCCCCAATGGAGAAAAGTTATCCTTACATCTAATTACTCAAGATGCAAATCTCCTCTTGCTACTAGACTTAAACTAGTTTTTATTGAAGTCATTTTAACAAATAGGAGAAAATATTTCATTAAAGTCTATAACTTTCTTTTGTGCCCACCCCTTCACCACAATTCTAGCTTTATACTTTTTTCTACCTCCATATTCTTCCTTCAACCTATAAACCCATTTATTCTACAATATTTTTTTACCTGCAAGTAAGCTAACTAAGTCCCAAGTCTTGTTATGTACCAATGTGTCCATATCTTCTTTCATGGATAGATCCCAATTCTTCCTCGTTTCTACCTGCATTACTTCATAAGATTTTGGTTCAACAGAATCAGTCAACAATACATAATATAATGAAGGAGAGTAGCATTCAGGGGGTCTGCTTATCCTAGTAGATCTTCTGATACCACTTTCAAGTCTTTGAGGTGCCTATTGTTGTTGTGATAGTTTTTGTTCTTGTGGATATTGATCATTATGATTTTTAGGCACCTTTATCTTTTTAGTGATCTCATCAAGCATTGTGTGTTCTCCATTTTCTTTTTCCTGTTTATTTTCCTACATAATATCCTTATACAAGACATTTCCATTGAATATGATATCTCTTCTCCTAATGATTTGTGTTTTTCATAATCATATAAGCGATAAACAAAATTGTTAACACCATATCCAATAAAGGTACATTTCTTTGATTTTTCCTTAAGATTTATTCTATTTTCTTTATTAATGTGGACATAGGCTTCACAACCGAAAGTCTCTAAAAATTAGTAGTTTTCATTTTTATCTATCCATGCCTCTTCTAAAATACCACCATCCAAAGAACTTGAAGGCCCTTTGTTTATTATATAGACAACACGATCTATAACATCTTCCCAAAACTGTAAAGGAAATCCTACATGTAATCTCATGCACCTTGTACACTCCATCATTGTCCTATTCATCCTTTCTAACACACCATTTTCCTATGGTGTTCTTGGAACTATATTCTCTCTGCAAATTCCATGCTTTGAACATTACTTATCAAAATCTTTGCTGCAACGTTATCCTCCATTATCTTATATGAAACACTTTAAATTCTTTCATGTCTCATTCTTAGCCAAAGCTTTCCATTTCTTGAAAGTATCAAATACATCACATTTGTTCTAAATATAATAAATCCAAGTTTTCCTAGTTGCATCATCAGTAAAAGTAACATAATAGTGAGATCCATAGAGAGATGATACTTGAGAAGGTCCCCATAGATATGTAAGCACAAGCTCTAATTTTTCACTTTTCTTTTATTTCCCAACTCTCAGAAATCTGACTCTCTTCTATTTTCCATAAACACAATTCTCATAGAAATCCAAATCGACATGCTTCAAACCTAGCAACAAATTTCTCGAGTGAAAACATTATATCCCATTCTCACTCATGTGCCTGAGCCTATGATGCCATAATGTTGTATTTGCTCATATGGAGGTTAAAACATTAAAAAAATTAGAAATAGCATTACATAAATATAATGTACCAACCTTTTCTCTTTTTTTTTTATTAACAAGGCTCCTTTAGTGACATTCCAGAGTTTATTTGTAAAAGTAGTCACACGACCTTCACCACCTAACTCCCTTAATGAAAGTAGTTTTTCTTTAGATCTGGAACTGTCTTACCTCCTTTAATAGTCATTGGTTTCCATTCTATTATTTTATAAAAACCTTACCCATTCCAATGATTTCACACAGTTTATCATCACCTAGACGAACCTGTCCAAAATCTCCTAGAACATAATCATGAAAATGTTTCCTATAAGTTGTGGCATGGAATAAGGCCCTTGAATCTACCACCCATGCATCAATAAATTTTCCAGTGAAAGAGTCAAAGCATCTTGCAACACATCACTTGTCACATTCACTTCATTATTTTTTTCTTGTTGTGTGTCTTCTCTTTTTCCCTTCTGAGACTTACAATATTTCTTCAGGTTTCCTTTATTCCCGCATTTCCAACACACTATCCCCGCTATCAACTTGGATATTCCTTTCCTTGACTTACTGAGATATGATGTGCTCTTTCCTCTTTCCATTTCTCTTCCCCTAGTCTGTGCAGTGAAAGAATTACCTAATGTCTCATCATATCTTTTTCATTGCATTTCCTCGCTAAGGATGACACTGACAACATCATTAAACTTTAAATTACTAGATTTAGAGACAGAGTTAGTAATGGCCATAAATAAACCATTTCAACTTTCTCACAATGAGCATAGAAATAATAGAACCCTAACTTCATCATCAAAATTTACCCCTACATAACTTAATTGACTAGTAACTGTATTAAATTCATTTAAATGATCAATAACAGATCTAGCTTTTGTTAAATAAACTCTTCCTAATAAATACCTTGTCTGAGGCTGAGGGTTTTTCATTGGCCAATTCCGTCATTAAGCCCTTTGTTATCATTTCCTTTGAAGTATCAAATTCTACTGATGCCACCAGGCACAACTATATTGTTTCAAGGGGCTTTGTGTCAAGAATATCTCATTCTACGTCTGTCATACTCGTCAGCTTATTTATTTTTTCATACTCGTCAGCTTATTTATTTTTTCGCGATTGCTCCCATTCGAACCCTTCTCTTTTTTGATTTTATTAGCTAAATAGACCTTCAACTCTGATACCATTTATTAGAAAATTATATATTACAGAGCAATGGAACACATAAAATATTGCAGGAACACAAACATAGAAAACACATAAAACAAGAGAGACACAGATATACATGGTTCACCCAATTTGGGCTACGTCCAAGGAGAAACAACCAGTCCTTCCTTTATATTATCTAGAAAAATGAAGAGATAAAACCTTCAGCAAGTCCTCTGTAATTTCCTCTTCACTCTCACACAATTTCCTCTCTCTTTCTCGCCCATAATGTATATAGACATAGTCACAATACGATTCCTCATATAAATCGAGGGATTTCCTTCTAGCGGAAAAAACACTAAAGTAAACATAACTTCTACTGTCATAACACCCTACTAATGAATGGCTCAGACTAAATTACAATATTTTGAAAGGTAATTTTTCATCTATTTTTAGCTTCGGGGGTGTTTCCTCTATGACGACGATTAAATGAGTGATGTTGTTGCCTCGTTAGGAACTGGGGTCCAACATGGTGATACCTATGAATAAACAAGATTATAAGGCTCCACACCCAAGACAAATCCAACAAAAAACCTGTGAGTTATGATCCCTAATCACCACTTGGAAAAATCTCGGAAATTTATGAAAGATCATGTAATAATCTATAAATTTACGAGAATTTGGCCCAAAGAATTAGATATTTTCCACTGGATCCAGCTCGAATGGCAGCAAAAAGTTCAATGTGACCTACACCTCCAAGTAAAAGGCTTCTTCACAGTGATCTTTGAGTATCTAGAAGTCCGCAAGAAAATTTTGGATAACGGGTCCTATTTCATGAACAACACAGGGTTATTCATTAGGCACTAGGAACCCTGTTACAATCTAAAGAAGGAACAATTCTTAGCTATACCCATCTAGATCTAAATTTACTCTCTACTAGAGGATTTTTGGGAGATGGACATCCTAGAATTGATTTGCAATTCCATATGAAACTTTGTTCAAGTCTCAAAGATCACTAGATGTTGACGGTTCTCTTCCTATGCCAGGATTTCTGTTTACGTGAACATCTCACAACCCCTCCTAGATTCAATGCAAATTGAGTATAAGGATGAATTCTTGTCTCAACCACTGGACTATGAGAGTAAAATTTGTCAGAAATATGGATACTTGTTTTGCAACTTCCCTCAATGGTCGTAAGAGACAACTACTCCGGTTTATCCCTCCTTTGATGGCTTCTTAGAAGTTCTTTGGCAACACCCTCCAACCATCAAAGGTCCCCCTTGTCAGGCTCCACTGCCCCCTACTGTGATAGCCCCAAGCTCTCCTTGTGGGAACTGCTTTTCTCTCCTCATCGATCTAGGTGAAAAGATCAACCAAAAGCACCTGTAGCTATGTCTCCATCTCAAGCAACGCAAGAGATGGAGGTGGGTCTTGAAAATCCTAAAAACAAACAACCAAGAAAATGAAAAACACCAGAAGAGCTATCCACATGCAAGGAAATCAAGCAATTTCTTTCCCAAGTCCAAAAAAACCTTGAGAATGAGGACAAAATGGATCAACTCAACTCCAATGAATGTTTTATGGTAGCTTTCCTGTGAAACTAGGCAAAAGATGGATGGGCAGAAATACATCAATATTTGATAGATCAATTCCATATGATCTATAAAGATTGGGAACAACGTCAAGCCTCTACATAATCCCCTTCCCAAATGGATTTGGCTATATGAGAAGAAAAACTACCCACCAGGCAAGGTTAATCCAACTCAAGATCCAGGAAGAAAGGTAGAGGACCCAACAGTGAAGTGATCAAAGTAACATGGTTTATCCTAGTTAACTGATGACAAGCAATTGTCCTCACGGAATACTGCCAGCACTCTCAAACCACCCCTCCTCAATGAAGGTGGTCTCGTGGAACATAAGAGGCCTCAACTCAAAGGGTAATTTGAGGTAATTAAAGGAACAAATTCAATAGGATAAACCAGACATCTTAGTCATGTGGGAAACTAAGGTAACACAGGATAAACTTAGTGAAATCAAAAGCACTGGATCCAAGGGGTAATGTAGGGGGTTTGGGAATCCTTTGGGACTCCAAATATATCTCTTTTGGTAACTAGATTTCCTACCCAAATACCCTTTCAAGTCAATTTGAATGTATTGGTTCTGTGGAAAAGGTTTGATTAACAGGGGTTTATGGTCCTACTCTATCAGGGACAAAGGCCACCTTTCTTAGTAGTTTCGACAACTGAAGGAGATTTTGGGAAAAAACAATTGGATTCTGGTAGGGGACCTCAATTTGATCAAGGATTTGGGTGAGAAGAAAGGAGGAGTCAAGTGGATGAATCTGATCTCCATTTCCTTTCAGTATACTATTCAAGATCTTGGAGTAGAAGACATTGATTTTATTAATGGTTCTTTCATATGGAATAATCGACAGGGAAGTAAGCACTAGAGCGCCTCTCGTTTGGATCATTCTTTATTTCAAATAAAACCCTACAACAGGAATTGTTTCTTTAAGTTTTGATCCTCCCCTACATGGGATCAGATCATTGGCCCATTTTCTTAGAAATTGACCTGAGGATGGCACTAAGGAACCAGCGAGGAACCAACCTTTTCGTTTCAAATTTTTATGGCTTGAAAAACCAAATTTCATTTCTAAGCTAGAAGACTGGTGGAAGCGTATTAGTGTGTTTGGGAGCAATCAAATGGAGACTTTCTAGTTGAAGTTGAAGGCACTAAAAGGAAGGATTAATGAATCGAGTCCGTCATATTTCAGTAAAATTCATTATGAAAAGTGAAACCTGGAGGAAGAAATGTGGTCAATCTAGTAGTGGATAATTTTAGAAGGTAGGACTGAAACCCTCGTTGTTCAGGAGGGTGAGTTCCTCAATGACCTGGAGAAATGAAGAAAACAAGAATAAATTCTTTGGAGGAACAAATCAAGAGTTCAATGGGTCAAAGAAGGTGAGCGTAACATGAAATTATTTCATAGGACTATGTTAAAACATAAACAGTTTCATAGGATTTTCTCCCTCAATGGATCGAACAATCGGTGGCTTTTTCAACATGAGGATACTTCTAAGGAGTTGATCACCTATTTCTAGACTTTGTTCATAGAGCCCTAAGAGGATGAGAGTGAGTCCAACTCGAGAATCAAGAAATGTATTCCCCAATTAATCTAGGAAGATCAAAATGAGGATCTCATGTGGGAGATCTCCTATGTGGAGGTTGCAGAGGTCGTTTATGCATTCCCCTTAAACAAAGCTCCAAGCCTAGATGGATTCACCTATGAATTCTTCAAAGTGGGCTAGCACTTTGAAGGTACTGAAATCCATAAGTTGGCATAGGATACTCATCATTCCCAAAGAATATGGTCGAGCCTGAATGCAACATTTCTCACGCTTATCCCTATGGAAGGATCTGCACTAGATCTAAATGGGTTTTGAACAATTTTCCTTTGCAATGTTCTTTACAAAATTATTTTAGGAATTTTAGTCATGGGACACAAATCCCTACTGAAAATGATTATCAATCCATAACAGTCGGGCATTGTGAAGGGTTGGCAAATTATGGATGGTATTATTGTGGCTCATGAGGTAGTTTACTCTTTATCCTAATCCAAATCTCTAGGTATGCTCATTAAAATTTACCTCTCCAAGGCTTATGATCACTTGAATTGGAACTATATCATGTCTATTCTAGATGAATTTGGATTCTCTCCCTCCTAGATTAGATAGATCAAACCAATTATTTAAACTCCTTTCTATTCTATCGTAGTCAATGGTGTGTCTTCTCACACCTTCCAAGTTTCCAGGGGTTTGAGATAATGGAGAACATGACAACTGCAATGCGGCCATCTTCCGAAAGGTATGTTCTCTCTCAAAAAAGATAATTCTATTATGTTTTCCTCTACAGACACAAATCCTGATCCTTTATGGAAAAGCATCTGGTATCCCAAACTATGGCCAAAAGTATGTTTTTCTTTCTCTGGTTAATTAAGCATGGAGAACTTCTTACGTGGGACATGTTTCTTTGTCATATGCTAATCGCAGTTCAAGGTTGAGACTACCTGCATTCTGCTGCTGATGTACTTCTTTTTTGATGAATGAATAGAACTTTGACTTACAAAAAAAAAATCTTTGAAAAATTTGTTTCGGTGAACCCTTCATCCATCATAAGGGACAAGAAACATAAGTCAAGAAAATAAGACCAAACTTTTTAAAATACAGTAGTGTCAAGCCAGAGGTTAGGGAGTAAATGTTGGAACATTTTGAAATTAAAAAAAGATAAGGAATAACATAGAATAATTTTATATATTTATTATTAATAATCACATTAATTATAGCTATTAGAATAAAACCAAAAACTTAGCATAAAGACCACGAAGATAACTACATAGGATGCGGCCTTATTAGTTTAATATTAAATATCTAATAAGGCTAACTAATACTATTAATAATAGTTAATTTACTTTTAAAAATAATTATATTTGAGAGATTTTTCAGATAAAATTATATGGAGTATTTTTATATATAATAGGTATTTTTATATCGCTATGAAATTGTATAATCACACAAGAGGATTGTAAACTCTTTTATGGATAGAAATTACAACACTACGTAAGACACTTTACAACATTGAACCGGTGGAAAATGATTTCATAAAGTAATTATTAACATAAATAACACATGGAAAATAACTAGGATATACATATTCAAAAAAATTTATAGAGTGTAAATGCCTGATTTAATGTATCTAAATTTTAAATCCAAGTGAACTTTCCACACAAGTGAGAATGCCAACGGAGAATAAATAGCAGATAATGCAATTTCAAGCACCATCTCATAATGTTTCCATTTCAAAATGTAAAGCAACCACAATTCATCATTAAAGCAAAACAAGTAAAAGTTATTTATGATGCTAAATATAAAACATCGTATGAATATTTAGATCTCCAAGGACGTTACAACGTATGCAGTTGTATATTCAGATCTCTAAGGATGCTACAGCGTAAGCAGTTAAATAAGAAGCAAACTCTTGGTGTTCAATTGCACTCCACTTCCCAGTTGACAGCTGAAAGAAATAGGAGATCGGATTTCCTTCCTCAGTAACACCATTCAAAAAAATCCGGTCACGCCACGCTACAGCACAGAACATGCATCACTGATCACTTCTTTTGAAAGTAGCCACGTCTACACTATACATGTCAACTCTGCGGAGCCATTCTTTGGACACAAAATCGTATATGAAGACAACAACCTTTCATTAAAACTTTCTCCAAACAGGACAAGATTTCCTTTCCTTAAAACAACAAATGGAGGAGGATCGTAAGGAATAGGGGCTGTCCTTTCCGAGGTCTTCTCCAAAGGGTCATATACTATTATTCCATAATCAAAGAGACTCGAAATTGAGTGAAATAGACATATCAAATGTTGAGTCATGCCGTAGTACTTTCGGTGCTCATAGAATTGGGGACTACACATCATTTCATTCCAGCTTCTGCACACACCTTTGAACTCATCGTATAATCTGTAAGGAACGCGCGACAAGTCCTTAGATAACAGTAGGAATATTCATAAAATCCTTCATTACTGGCACCGATACCGGATGCCGCAAATGAATTTCTTTTATTTTATCATTTTTTTCCATTAAGATGGATCTAGGCTCAATTAATTTCTCTCTTTAAATAGGCTATATTCCACTGAATACTATGGGTCAATGACTTCTAAATACCATGTACTAATACCATGGGTCATTTTTACTTTTACTATTATTATTATTATTTTAATTGGAGTCAAAAAACTCCTAAAAATAAATTGACTATTTTACTCAACTTTATTTTAATTATTCATTTTATTTTTCAAATTTTATTTTTATTTTATTTTTATTTTTATGTAATTGGAATGTTTACAATACATGACATTACAACATCTATATCATACTAAGATGGAAAGTGCAAAAATATTTTGAAATTATTCACATTTTGAGTGAATGTTTCATTTATCATTAAGGACAATCTAAACTAAAATAATATAAATGGATATGAAAAGTAAGAATGCAAAAGTGAAAGTGGAGATAGGAGAGAAAATGTCAAAAAAGACATCATCAATATTTTGAAATTGCCATTTAATACGGTTTTATAGATAAGCTATTCATCTTCAATCTTTTCAAACCCCACCATTTTAGGGATTCTCCAATGCCCCCTTTCATTAGGGATAAGGTGATCTTATTTAAGAAACATTGACCTTGTTCTTTAAGTAAGTTCTTTTTTTTAAACATAGGGAACAATTTCGTATCAAATAATAAAAAAGATACATTTGAGCCACTATTATCTTGTCATTACGGAAACTACACCAATACATTAATTTGGGCAAGAATTTCATACCAAATAATAATAAAAAAGATGCATTTGCAGTAAGGAAACCACATCAATAGCATATTACAAGCATACAACTTTTGTCCATATTACTATAATGCTATTATAACACGGTGATATAATAAAAAGAGCATGGTATTAAATCAAGGGTTACTATATAGTCTATGTCTCCAACTAGAATGAGAAGTAGATTTACTTGTTAGTAACTAAGAAACAAATATAATAAACCCAAACATTTCAACATTAAGGAGAGTCCATGGATATTTCTTATGGATTCTCATTGTGTGGAAGCATAAGGTTTGAATTATGGAAGATAGATAGAGACTCATCAGGTTTGAGAACATGGGTGTAGAGATGACCAATCCAAACTTCTTGATTTTGAGAGATATTATACTCTTTATGTCTACAATTATAATATTTTGGCCATTCTTGAAGAGCTTCTTGTGAATTCTTGTTTTTTATGGGAAATTTAGTCTTCAGGCTAGTTGGAATCCATTAAAAGACCAAATATATTTCCCAAGAAAATAATGATTTCAACATATACTAGATATTCAAATGATATAGAATATTTCTGAGGATTTGAATAGGAATATTTGAAGCAATGTAATCAAACTTTAAGGCTTAAGGCTTGGGCTTTTGATGTTGGCATTGATTTAGACTCCATATGTGTCTAAGAATTCAATCACACACTGCTCAATGCTCTAATACCCAATATAAGTGTCACAAAGACATTTTTCCAAAGTGACATGAGTAGCATGCTGCCTCATCTTACTATTCCTTGTCACATTCTATAGAGAAATGAGGATTTAGTAGTGTATTTTTTTGTTGTAGATTATATACATCAAAATTCACTACAACAAATCCTTATGATTAGCTCCCTTATTTGCTTCCAAGGATAGTTTTAGTGTTTTTTTTCTCCAATGTTTTGAAAAATTCAGTGTTATTTATTGGGATGGCGCTATTTTTTGCATTGCTTGCACCAGCCAAAACATTTAGGCGCTAAATTAGGTGATAATAGCATCGGAAATAGCGTCATAAATAGCACTACTAATTACGCCCAAAATATTGTTGGAAATAGTGCCATATATTTCCCGAGAAATGGTGCCAGTGATAGTGTCGAATTTAGCTCCCTTTTTGGCACCTAAATTATCGCCTTGGTTAGCTCCCTTTTTAGTGCCAAATGGGCCTAAATATTTAATTAATTGAGGTGTTGGGTGTCAAGTGGATAGGGGCTTTGAGGTTATGGGATTTAGGGGTTTGTAGTAAAAAGGATGAAGGGTTAAGGGATTATAGCTTAGGATTTAAGGGATTAAGCATCGAGAGCTAAGGGATAATTAGGTGCTTATGAATCATGTAGTTGAATGGCTAATGGCTTAGGGATTCTGGGTTAAAGGATTACTGTTTAAGTCATTTTTAGGGCATAAGGGTTTATGGATTAAGGGATTAGGGATTATGGCTTAAGTGTTTAAGGGTCGATGGCTTAGGGGTTAGGGGATTTAGGACTTTTGTGTCAATGCAATATTTGTCAAAATTCTCTTTAAATGTCATGGAATGTCTTCTAACACCCCATCACCAATGTCATCCACCGATGTCACACGTTGAGTAGTTAATGGGGTCAATATTGAAATTTCTTCAAATTGTTCCTATATGTGCTAAAATTTGACATGGCTAGATTAGGCGCATGCGCCCTTGACGACATGCGAGGGTTTCAAGACTCAAGGATGTGTGACATCCTCACATAATATTTGAGGTCATCAACATTTGAATCAATGTTCATCAAGCAGTCTCATTTTCATCATTCTTCAT
>APFE030964612.1:612-18578 GCA_000404065.3 Pinus taeda | reverse complement strand
GTATGGTTGCAAAAATGCTAGAGGCTGGTATAATTCAACCAAGTCAAAGTTCTTTCTTTGCTCTAGTAGTATTGGTGCACAAGAAGGATGGATCATGGAGCATGTGTCCGGATTATACAAAGCTCAACAAGCTCACTATTAAAGATAAGTTTCCCATTCCTGTCATTGATTAATTACTGGATGAATTGCATGGATCAATTTACTTCACCAAATTGGATCTTCATTCAGGATATCATCAAATCAGAATGAAGACTAAAGACATTCCAAAAATAGCATTTAGAACTCATCAGGGTCATTATGAATTTTTGGTCATGCCTTTTGGCCTTACTAATGCACCTTCAACATTTCAAGGGTTGATGAATTCAATTTTAAAACCATTCCTTAGAAAAATTGTGTTAGTATTTTTTGATGGTATACTAATCTACAGCAAGTCTTGGAAGGATCATGTTGAACATGTTGACAGGGTGCTACATCTATTGGAGGAGAAACAATTATATGCTAAAAGATCCAAATGTTTCTTTGGAGTACAAGAGGTAGAATATTTGGGTCATATTGTATCTCATGAAGGAGTTAAGGTAGATCCTAACAAAATTAAAGCCATTAAGGAATGAAAAATTCCCACATCCATAAAGCATCTGCGAGGATTTCTTGGGTTGACAAGGTATTATCGCAAGTTTCTTAAGAATTATGGGAGAATAGCAGCACCTCTAACAACATTATTGAAGAAAGATGTGTTTTCGTGGAATCCAGAAGCAACAAAGGCCTTCAAAGATCTTAAAGAGGCAATGTGCCAAGCACTGATCTTAGCTACAACGAACTTGACAAAAACCTTTATTGTGGAATGTGATGCTTTAGGAAATGGAATTGGTGTTGTTTTAATGCAAGAGAAAGACCCATTACTTTTGAAAGTCGTCCAATCAAGGGAAAGTTTTACACAAAGCTATTTATGAGAAGGAAATGTTGGAAATACTCCATGCACTTAAGAAATGGCGACCCTACCTAATGGGAAGACACTTCAAGGTAAAAACGGATCATGATAGCCCTAAATACTTTTTAGAACAAAGATTATCCTCTGAAGAGCAACAAAAGTGGGTCACAAAGATGTTGGGTTATGACTTTGAAATCATCTACAAAAAATGGAAGAAAAATGTGGTGGTAGATGCACTCTCAAGAAAGGATGAGGATGTGGAAGCATTGTTGTGCGCCATTTCTATTATCCAACTAGATTGGATAAACGAAGATAGGGAGGAATGGAAGAATGATGAAGAAGTGTGGGCACTTATTCGAAAGTTACAATAATATTCCAGTATGTCTGATACATTTAGCTAGCAAAATGATTCGTTATGGTACAAATATTTCTTATACCTCTGTAAGAATTCGCAGCTAAAACAAAATATTCTTATGGGATTGCACACTTCTCCCTTAGGAGGGCACTCACGACTTTTAAAAACTTACCACAGGGTTAAGAAGGAATTTTTTTGGGATGGCCTTAAATCAGATATTCAAAAGTTTGTGGCGGAATGTTTGGTTTGCCAACAAAATAAAGTTGAAACAATTAAGAAACCGGGTGTATTACAACCTTTATCCATTCCATGCCAACGTTGGGAGGAGGTTTCAATGTATTTTATCACAAGTTTACCCAATTCTGAGGGAAAAAGTGTCATGATGGTGGTAGTTGACAGACTTACTAAGTATGCACACTTTTGTGCATTATCACATCCATTTAAAGCCAGTACAGTTTCTACTGCATTTATGGAAACAATTCAAAAGCTATATGGAAACCCAAAGATTATTGTAAGAGACAGAGATCCCATTTTCACTAGAAATTTTTGGACATAATTATTTTCTTGTCTTGGTACCCAGTTAGCTTATAGCTCATCTTATCATCCTCAATGTAATGGGCAAACTGAGATAGTAAACAAATGTTTGGAAGGATATCTTCGTTTCTTTGTATCTGATAAACATACATAATGGGTCAAATGGTTGCCTCTGGTTGAATGGTGGTATAACACTTCCTTCCATACAGCAACAAAAATGACCCCATTTATGGCACTTTATGGGTATCAACCACCATCCGTCGCATCATATTTAAGATAAAATTCTAAGGTTCAAGCAGTGGAACATCACATCGAACATCAACAAAAAGTCCTCCAACTCTTAAAGGATAACCTCGTGTTGGCACAAAATAGAATGAAATAACAGGAATATCAACATCGCAAGGAAAGAAGTTTTGAGGTAGGTGATTGGGTATTCCTACCGCTAAAACCATATAAGCAAATGTCCCTCAAGCAAGCTAATAAGGATAAAAAATTATCACCAAAGTACTATGGTCCATACAAGGTGTTGCAAAATATTGGTACTATGGCATACAAATTGGAGCTTCCTGCAGCTTCTCTATTGCACCCAGTTTTCCATGTTTCATGTTTAAAGAACGTTATAGGCGACAAGCTCCCAGTTCAGACAATATTGCCAGAACTTGACAAGGAAGGAAAAAATATATTGGAATCGGAAGTAGTCACAAAAACAAGAACTCGGTAGCTACGAAATCGATCAATTTCAGAGTATCGTTTCAAGTGGAAGAACTTATCCGCTGAAGATTCCACATGGGAGGATGAGAATTTTATACAGAAGCATCCAGGACTTCTCAAGAATTGAGGACAACACTTTTTTGAAGGAGAGGGGCATGTTGGGTCCCTATAATACTAGTGATTACCCCAGTATTATTGTAGTTGTACCCCTTATTAATATTATTGTTCCCCTATTATCCCCATATTGTTATTACTGTGCCCCATAGAATCCCTCTATTATTCTTTTTATGGATTTATATTATTATTGTTAGGTCGGCTGGGTTATATTGTGACTCCTTAGACTCCTATATATAGAAAGGAGGTTTTTTCATTTAAATCATCCAAGAATTGTTCATTTATGTAATGTAAAGGAGGTTGCCCCCTCGAAGAGGCTAAATTCTAAGGCGTTGATCTATCTTTTCTATCTTTTCTTGTGCTAGTTTTGTAACAGAGATCATGAAGTCTCCAAGTGGAACCAAGAACTATTAGTGAAATGACATTAATCAAAAACCTAAAAGTTGACTCACCCCTTGCAAATATCTATATATGGATCCCTCATCCTAGAGATCCAGAGGTTCGATTTTTGTAATTTGTAAGGAAGTGTTGTTGGTTTATCTTTGAGACATTGTATTGTTGGGTGATCTAGATTTTCATGAGGTGAAGAGGGTTTTCATGCTAGGAGGATGGTGCTGGATCAGACAGCTATGTTGTAATCCTGTCTTCTACTTCTATCAATAAAGTTATTCGATTTTTCCTCCATATACTTGCATATTTCTGAATCTTGTATTTGTTAATGCAATTGTATGGTTAATGTACATCTGGTTCTACATTGTTTATGGTAGTATAGATCTCTATGCTTTGATGGTATTTTGTTTCTTTGCCTTTACAGGTGTTCTTTGAAGCAGGACAAGTGAGAAAGGAGTGGCAAGCTCTATCATGAAAGAAGAGAGGAAACAAGAAAGGAGCCAAGCGAAAGACTAAGATTGGTGCTCTTTTCTTCTCCCTTATCTATCTCCCATAAAGGAAAACACAAGTTACTTTGAATTGTTTGTTTCTAAGATAGCTACCCATCTCAGTGGGACTAGGAGATCTGAATAGGCACTAGTTTCTCGGAAAAAAATGGTGACTCCACTGGGGAGCTAATAGTTTGTTTGTTTGTTATTGTTGTTTGCTTTATAAACTATAGATAGAGCCTGGAGTTAAGCCAACTAGCCTTCAAACTGCTTTTGCTATGAAACTGCAAAGTATATCAACGCTGCTTTAATCAATCACCGAGTTGGTTTATGAACTAAACATCTAACTTGAAAACATCCTAAGTGCCCTGGTCGTAGCTCAATAACCTCATAAGATCATACCCCTATACTTTGTGTTTACTGTCCATCATAAGATCGGCCTATATCACTGAACTTAGCTATAAATTGTGAGTGAGAACTAAGCTCAGTCTCATCACTGGACCATCGCACTATCTCTGATTGGCAGTCTGGATGCATCGTACCTCCCGTGTGCTACAAGTGAGATGAATCCTTGTTTCCTTTAAGGACAGGTGCGATGATTGAATGAGACTGTTCCCCTCTGTGGATCTTGGTGTTTTCTTCATTGTTTTAAGCTCTATTCAATAGTTTTTTTACTTATGATCAGTATATCATTGTTGAAGCCTTCTTCCTTTACATTATTCAGCCTCCATTGATAAGGAATTGTGAATGTTTTTTTTATGTATCTTTCATCATTTACAGTCCTCCTTTTCAAATAGTAGCTTAATCGAACTGTTGTCTTTTGATTCCAAAGTGTCGCAACTATCATTGTGAGTCGAAAAGAAGAGTGTCATAAAGTCTTCCTCTTCTAGATAGTCAATTTTACTTTTTCCATTATATTTGATTTGAATTGTCAGTATTTGAAGTGTTGAAAGCAGTTTCCCATTCAAAATTGAAAATGTTGTCT
Source organism: Pinus taeda (assembly GCA_000404065.3). Lineage (NCBI taxonomy): Eukaryota > Viridiplantae > Streptophyta > Pinopsida > Pinales > Pinaceae > Pinus > Pinus taeda. The sequence goes on along the minus strand of APFE030964612.1, from coordinate 14,073 downwards.
TAGTCTTCCTTTCGTTTTTGAAAAGAAATTGCTAAAGTGTCGCTTTGAAGAAAAGTAGTTCAGATCTGTACTTAGTTTTCTTTTTGGCATTCTCACATTAAGGAAATGGGAAAACAAATACATGCATGTGCATTTGCATCTAGACTACATGCAGAAAATCATTTAGGAAAAGTGCATTTAGTGTGTTCTCTCTGCTCTATGTTGAGAGAATCATACTCTTCTTTCCTTAGTATATAGGATTTTCATTGATAAAAGAAAACAAATGACTATTTATCATTTTAGTTGCATATTTAGGAATTTTACATCTACATCACGTGGTGAAGCTTGAAAGACAAACTTCTTAAGAAAGATCAACTATAAAATAAACCTCAATGAACATAAAAATGTTTTGGAACTTAACGCACAACATCTACAGGTCTAGGCTAGAGACATATTTCGGCGTCGTAAAGCCTAGTAACTATCATTTTCATCGTAGGTTGGGTGATTTCTCCTCTTTGATATGAAAATTGTCAGTATGGACTTGCGCTCCCATGTACCATCGAATATATATTGGAAGACCACAATAGGCTGATATCCTTTATCATTAGGAAGCCATGTCTACTGCCCTATCGACCGCATTGCACTGAACACAACATTCAAGAAGATTGATTGTCGTACGTAAAGTCCTCAGTAATTTCTCTTTAATTTACCACCGAGGTGTATATTGAAGTTTTGCGATTGGTTTGGTAATCCCTCTGTCTAGATTTCTAGAGTAGTCACTTTCATTCCTTTCCAATTCCTTGAAAGAAAAGGTCCATCTGAGCACTTGTCAGTTCAAGCTCATTAAAAATAAAAGGCGACTAGAGTCACCTTTACCTTTTTCTTGACTCTTAAAAATCGAAAAAGAAAGTTGTGTCAAAGCATCATAAAATTTATTTAATTTGGAATAACATCTTTGTTCCTTCATTAGTCTTAGGTTAAGGTAATGGAGTCCACCAATCAAGGATTTCCCCTTGGGGGAAATCATAGTCCTTTCTCCTCTTGGGGAGATATTGGTGCTCCCTATATGGCTACATTGTCCCTTCCAGGACACACAATTGGCCTGCCAGTATAGCTATTCTCAACCTTTATCGTTAAAAACACCATAATTCCTTAGTAATCAACTCAGCAACTAGAGGATATTGGAGTTGCTCCCCCACCTTCTACTTCATTTGTTTCTCCCTCTCCTTCTTCCTATTTGCTTGGTGAAACTAGTGATAGTAAAAGCCAAGTAGTTGAGAAGAAGAAGAAAGGGAAGGAGAAGAAGATGAAGAAACCAACTGCGCAAGGGGGCAACCATGTGTCGTCTGGTGAAAATCCACACACTGCACCTTCCAAACCCAGATATCCATGTGTCATTTGCAAAGGAAACCACTATCATCAATATTTTCCTTACATCCCATGAATCTTGAGAGACTGGTCTCCCCGCTTGCACAATCTAGTGTCTTCAACCTTTGTCGATCATGTTCAGAGTACACCATTGACTAGTGAAAATGAAGTCAATGGACAAAAAGAAAGATCGAGATTTCCTTGTAGGTTGTCTAAAGGAAATAATGCCCTCCACCGTTGTCCATTTTTGGATGAAGCTAAAAGATTCTTGGATAACCATCCTACTTCACCACAGCAACTTCCACCTGGATACAAGAAACTCTTGCCAAGTCCATCGCTAGTTGAAAATCTTATTGAGATACCTCTGTTTTTGGTCGAAACATCTATCGTTGAAGATAAACCCTTTGAGTCCACATCGGACCAAATTCAACAGGTTGATATGGAACAACTATGATGAGTGATTCTACTAGCCATCCTCATTAGGTTGTTGTGTTTGAGAAGTTCTAAACTTACCTAGAACTAGTTGCTACCTGGATACATCACTCATTCCTCAAAAAATGAGTATCTTTTAAGATCTTTTTAGACTCGTAAAATATGAAAATATTGTCGAGCTACTTCCCTTTCCAGCTCGTTAAAGTAAATGGAAGTGCCATACCTCCTCTATATTTTAATCTTTTTGGACCTGAGGGATCATTATACAAAAATATTGAGCGCTTTTCTTGTTCAACTCACTAAAACTATCAAAAAGTCATCCCTTTCATATTATTTTATACTTTTTCAGAGTTAAGGGATTATGCCACCAAAAAGGATTGCTGGATTTTCCTTTTTGTCCCTTTTCAAACTCTCTAAACATGAAAAGGACCGAGTTATCTTTTTCATTAAACTTGTTAAAACAATAGTGATAAACTTGTCCATCGGGGCGAGAGCGAGTTTCACTATCGCTAGGCTTGCTAAAACATAGCGACAGGTTTGCCTGAAGGGAAAATTATAGAACAAGAATATGTTATCCTCCTCAAGCTTGAAAAAAATAAAGAGGTATTGGTCAGCAATGACTAGGGAAAAAGGGAAGAAAACTTGAAGACTTCAATAGTAGCAGGTCGCTCTTGAACATGACGGTTTCACTCTATCACCATGATTGAGTCAGGTTGGGTTAGTCTATTCACCATCACCATTGGTCCTTTGTACCATCCATGGGGTTAATGTTGTTGATCCTTCACAATTTCATCGATATGTTCAAGAGAAGTCATTCAGAGAATTCACCAACCCAGCTAACGCCTCATCACTACAATACCTTCACTCTCCATTTTTCATGACCGCCATTCTTGAACCTTGTATCATCAGATCGTTTTCACCTCCACAAAATCATTTTCTTCGTTTTGTGTCATAGATGTGGGATTCATTAATGCCCTCCTACGAGGGGTCACTTCTTGTCAACATCAACTCATTATCTAAGAAGTTGGCTTACGAACAACCCTCTCACTACTTTGAAGCTTGCATTCCTCAATGGCAAGTTTCCCACTTCTGGTGACAGGTTTACATCAATGGCCTTCAACCAAAAGATTTTGCATGGTGTTTGACATTGACTCACATATTGACACCATGTGAATTGTACTGTAGTAACTTGAGGGTCATTATCGCTATCAATGATTCCTCTCGCGCCTATTAACATCTTACATCATTGGCTGGTAATCAAGCGATGTCTTTCCATGTTCGACTTCAGAACATCTTTTCACATGAATCGACTTGTACAATGGGAAAAGATTGAAAGAGTTTGAAGACCCCAGATATAGTTTCATTCATATGGGTTGCGATCTAACCAGGAAAATAAATACATCAAATGTACTCCATAGCTGCACAAATGATCATCCAAGCTAAGGATGATGGCTAGACCATAATCACCAGCCTGCAACAACAGATGATTGTTTGTCCTATGTACATGAAAATGAATTTATAAAGTTGCGCATGGGAATGCCTACCTCAGCTAGATCATGAAAATATTATGAAGATAATGTATTGTATTGTATCTTATTACAAGTCACCTTCCAGTTCAAAAAACCTCGGATCCTCATCATAAAGCATTTCACCTCACATCAGAAGATTTACAACCTCATGCTTTAGTAGGCAACTGTTATAGAGATATTTGGGCACTACAACCCAAATCACATATGTCGATAAACCAAGGGCTCTCAAACCCCTAAAAGTGTTGTTTCATACCCTAAAGGATCAAGGTCAACTGATTACATCATTTCCCAAAAGTTCTCCTTGAAAAACTACTCAGAACTGGTCAAACTTGGACGATATAGACTGCTCAATGCTGAGGGTGTGATGCATCTCACCTGTTACACAAAAATGGTGTGATGCATACTAAACATTCCTTCAATAGGGTGCGATAAGTGAGAGAAAAAAAATGGCAGAGGCAGTTTGCTAGGTGGAAACTCAAAGAATCTTCTAGAAACTGCTCATATGACACTTGCCTCTCTAAATTCACCCAGGGATGAGTAAGAGATAATGAAATCTCCAAGTCAAACCAAGAAATATTAGTGAAATGACACTAATCAAAATCTCAGAAGCTGACTCACCACCCTGCAAATATCTATATATGGATCCCTCATCCTAGAGATCCAGAGGCTGGAATTTTGTAATTTGTAAGGAACTGTTGTTGGTTTCTCTTTGAGACATTGTATTGTTGGGTGATATAGCTTTTCATGAGGTGAATAGGGCTTTCATGCTGGGAGGATGGCATTGGATTAGACAACTGGTTTGTAATCCTCTCTTCTAATTCTATCAATAAAGTTATTTGAGTTTTCCTCCATATACTTGCATATTTCTGAATTTGTATTTGTGAATGCAATTGTATAGTTAATGTATATCTGATTCTACATTGTTTATGGTATTATAGATCTCTATGCTTTGATGGTATTTTGTTGCTTTGCCTCTATAGGTGTTCTTTAAAGCGGGACAAGTGAGAAAGGAGTGGCAAGATCTATCAAAGGAGAGAGGAAACAAGCAAGGAGCCAAGTGAAAGACTAAGGTTGGTGCTCTCTTCTTCTCTCTTATCTATCTCCCATAAAGGAAAACACAAGTTACTTTGAATTGTTTTTTTCTAAGATAGCGACCCGTCTTAGTGGGACTAGCAAATCTTAATAGACACTAGTTTTCCCGGAAATAGTTTTTGTCCCACATTAGGTTTCCACCTTAAATCTGGGTGTTCATGTGTGTTTATTGTGTATGATGGTTTTTTCTGATATTAGTGCACATGGTTACTATTTATATGGTTAATGAAGTACTGATGTACTGATTAAAGATCAACATATGATGAATTAACTAAATCATAAGTTTGTTGGATATATGTTGCTTGCCTTAAATATAGTTGCATGTATATGTGAGTTACCTTTGTTGAAGTAGCATATATAAATTTGAGTATGAAAAGAAAAATATTATTGATTTGACTAATACTCATTCACCCCCCTCTTAGTATTATTTTGAATGATATATAAAGAGGTTTATAAAAATTATGTGTCCCTTCTCAGAAAATAACACCATTTAATACAACAATTTGTGCTCTCAAATACCATCACAAAGAAAAAGAGAGAAGAAAAACCTTTACTTATAAAGCCCCTATAGTCTCCAACAATTTCACATGAATACAATTGTCATAGAAAATCTCTCAAATACCTTTTAATCTCTAGCAATTTTGCATACATAAAAGTGTCATAGAAAGTCTCTCCAATACCCTGTAGTCTCCAAAATTTTTAATGAATACAACTGTCATAGAAAATTTGTTCAATATTATTTTTAGGGGAAAGACCCATTTCAATCTCTTCGATTATATCTCTAATTCCACAAAAGTTACCATGGATTCTCTTGAATATGATGGATTAGGTAACTTTACTATCATGTGTTGCATGCTTTGAAACCAAATTTATTAACTCCAACTCTAGTTTTAGTTGAGGAGGAAATGGCCCTCTAATTAGAATGACCTAGACAAGCCCTTTCTATAATATGATATCTTTAGAATTAATATAAATAAAAAAAAATGTTAAGCTACCAATTCAAGAAGCTAATAGAATCTCGTTCATAAGGAATTGTAACATCTCGAATGCGCAAAAAAAACGCCACATCTTGAAATTTATAAAGTCACTAGAAAAAATAAAACTCAAACTTAATCATAAGAAACAAAACCATATTTCAATTTGTGGAAATGAACAATTAAAAAGGCGTCACCTGACTTCATGTGGTTTCCTTCTCAATGGAGTCGGCCTACCTTCATGGACCTCATGTGGTGTCCTTCTCAAGGGAGTAGGTCTACCTTCATGAACACTTGACATAAATACTAAAACCCAGTATAAAGTGAAAGATATATTTCATAGGACTCGATCATCACCAAGTTGGACATTCATTGATATATTTCATACTACTCGCTCAACCATCTTCTTGGAGATTCTTTCTACAACAAAATTACTAGCTCTGAAAAGTGGTAAGTTCTTCCAGAGTGTATGTACAACATATATGTTACACCTATCCTGTGGAAAGGAAAATTGTATCTAGTCAATATTACTAGCTAGCTATATACAGGCAATGATGATACTACCACACTTGTGCCCATGCACTTCGACCTTCAGAGAAATGTGTCGATAGTGGGAGGAGAAGATAACACAACATTTGCTTGGAATTTAATGAAATTTCCTACATATGTTGTGCCTTCCTCCTGTAACATCCGTAAATTCCTTGTCATGAACGTGTTAGGGAGATGTATGATATCCTCCAAATTGGAACACTTTATGCCATATCTCAGAGGCTAGATATAGAGGATGCCAATGCTGATTATGGCGAGTATCCCATTGGGGGTATTTACACTATGGATGATTTAAAAAGTGGATGGAGGCTAGTTTAGAGCCAGAAAAGTGAGGACACTCCACAAGTTGATCCCTTGAAACTCCCTAAGCTTCATAGAAGTAAATATACACGGACTAGAACTAACTATTGGGAAATAAATGAGCACGATATACTCCTAGTTGTCCTACATTTTGTGTATATGCAAAAGGGTCTCTAGGAAAGGTATGCGTGGTGGAAATTCAACAAAGATGATGGTGTTAAAAATTATGGTTACGAGGAGTTAAATCAGTCAACTTTAAAAAATGCTTCCGATATTTCACTCTTGAAAATTGAAATGTGAAAATTTTGAAATTCATTTATTTAATGATAGCTTTTTTAATTGATTTTTTTAATCAGCTAATAGTTCCGCAACTTTACTCTATGTATTTTCTACCACATTAGTTAAGGGGAAAATAAATAATTCGCAATTACGGGAAGGGGAGAATAGATACATATCACACAGATAAAGCAATTAAAGCTTAATCTTTTTTAGCATTTTTTTATTAGACAATTCCCAAAAAACGAAGAAGAAGGCTATGCACTAAATTGTCAAACCGATGCTTTAATTATCATTTTACCTTTGGTCAGTGAAAGTTGTTAAACTACATTGAGTAGAAAATTTTTGTACCTCATAACAGACTAAATTGATTTAGTAAATAATATATGTAATTCCTATAAGTTGATAAGCTGAAAATACAATTAAAAAAATTAGTTTTTATTTTCTTCCCTCCAAAATATTTACCCCTAGGGATGATGTCATCATTCAGAATCCTATTGGTTCTCTTAAAGTTAATTGTGTTAGTGAATTCCTTTTAGGCACATTTTTTACATCAACATACCCCTAATATTGGATGAATATGGGGTGCGTGTGAACCTAGCCAAGATCCAAGTCATTAAGGAATGGCCAGGCCTAAGGAATCTAACAAATGTTCATAGTTTCTTTGGCCTATGTTCAAAGTTTATGTTGGGGATATCTTGTATAACTTAGCCCTTAACTCAAGTGACCAAGGGTGGAGTAAAATAAAAAAAATTGTAGTGTGAGTTACAACAGAAATCATTAAGGAATTTAAAGCATTGCCTTTGCTCTACAATTACTTGGGTCATGTATAGGTTCCAATAATTTAGACCCCATTCTTACACAAAACATTCCTTAGATTGAACACTATCCTAAGAATTAGGCACCATTTTATAATCATTTTTCCCCTCAATTTCCCCAAATTGCATTGCATTTATTAGATTAGTATCTAAGGGAATAGACACTCTATCTTCATCTTGTTTATATTACATGGGTGAAACAAGCTAAGGATAGGTCAGGGTTACCCCGACTACCCATAACTATGGATACTCATACACAAGCACCCACAACTTTGTATTTAAAAACATTATCGAATTTTAGCAAATTAATTAAAATAGGCAGTCAAAATAAGAATGGATATTATTTGCCAAGTTCCATGAGAGACTCTCTCAAGTCTTCCAACCCCTTTCTTTACCTAAACCAACTCATATTTGATTAACTTATGAAATAATACACCGAGCAGGCCAAAACAAGCGTCAAAACCCAAACTCGCAATCTTGGAAAATGCTTATTGCAGGTGTTGTAAAATATTTTTGTAGTGCCCCAAAACTCTATCTTTTCAGATTCTAGGAAGTTGAAATGACTCAAAACTTCATAGAATTGATTAATCATGGCCTATAATTTCTCCCTAACACTAAACATAACCTCATACACCCTTCTTCATGGGGATTTACAACTCTAACTTGAAGCAGACAAATTTGAAATGGCCTTGACAACATGCAAGCAAAACTGGGTGCTATGTTCTTTCCATATGCGAGCACTCTATGACCATAGTGACACAAAAATAAAATATAGGCATAGATTCTCACTTTAACCTCATGGGAACAAAGCAAAGGATATCATATTCCATTCAAAAAGGGCATGCATGCAACCAAACATTGGTTCTTTTTTTTCACTGATCGGTTCCACATAAAAAACCCCACTTACTCACTAGTATCCATAATGCATGGGCACTTCCATCCTCAAGATTTAAGCTAACACAAAAGGAATAAATACAAAACGAGACACCACAACACAATGGAGGCTTCAATGCATAGATTATAAATACAACTTAATGGAATAAAAACACACTTTCAGAGAAAATAAATACATAGAGATCAAACCAAAATGGAACATAGTCCATAAGCATGCATCGATGGAAACCATGCTTCCTCACATGACCTATTAAATTGGCCAGAATATATAATGTGGGCATGTGCATCCTAGGCCTCTCATCCTCTACCTCTTCTCCTATCATTGGAGCTTCTTCTCTCACTACTGCACAGACTAATTTTCTCAAGCAATCTTCCTCTTTGAAAAAAAATCTACATGTGAAAACTAAGAGTCACAAGTGATGATCCATTTCCCCTTCTCACAAAATATGGGAAACTGAAATTAAATTTACAATAAGAAATATTTCCTCCAACTTACTCTAAAAACAAAATCCACATCCTAATTAAAATATCTATAATTTCACAAAAAGCATTTAAAATTTTTCCTAGAATCATCATGTGCCCATCCCATCACGTTGGCAACCTCTAGTCCAGTCTTCATAGAACTTTTTGCTCCATCTATGCACCTATAACAAAAACTCTCCCATATATCCTTGGTAGTTTTAAAATGGTTCTCACCTTAAATCCTTGAAGCAAAGCAAGTTATATCTCCTACAACTATAACATCAACTAATATTTTTCGCTCAATGTAGGGTCATTGTTGGCCATATGAGTTTGAATTGTATGCACCCCACTTGTTTTCACAGAGGAATTTCCTTATTTCTAGAATTATGTTCATCAACTATTTGGATGTCTTTAACTATAACTCTATCATTTTCATATATTCAACCTATTTTTCCCTTCATCACCTTTGATAATTCCCATGCTCTGATCTGATTCATCATCCTTGTGAGATTTCTAGTGTAATATTTGTATTTTACGTTATAATATTCAATTATTGAAATACTCTAGTGAATAGTTTCTCTGGTTGTAAGTGGATCAGAAGCATTTTTCAAATAATCCTTTAGGCTACCAATAAAATTAGCTCTTATGCAATTGTAATATTCAGGTTTAGTTATTTAGCTAATAATCCCTTGAGAATATTATAGCATATTTTTTTTTCCATTAATGTTAATTAAATACAACACAAAACCACATAAATTGCAAACAAAATTTATTTTAAAAACACTAATAATATTTTTTTTTTCCAAAACAAAAAATTGATCTTTTTATTACCAAGATAAAAGGTTACAAGTATATGCCGCAACATTCAATTTGCTCTATAATTTGTGGATCATAGAGCTCGCTGGATGTGGAAAACTTAATCCCGTCCAACTAAACATGTAAGGAAACCCACTCAAACAGATACACGGCCTCCTCATATGAGGAATGCTCAGGCCAGTGCCTGTCCAGTTGGAGAGCTTAAAAAATAAAAACAAGAATTATGAGAAAAGACATCAGCGAGAACAAATAAGAGAGTTGAGAGAAATCATGTCTTTCTCCCCTTTTTCTTCTCAATTTTTTTCCATTCTCCTTGGGATGGAATTATGGGAACAAGTTGAAGTGGATTTTCTTCGCTGGGTCAAGGATTTTCCTTGTCCGAATCAGAGGCGTCTAAAGAGTGCTGCCTTTTGGTTCCACTGATTTCCATTGAATTTGAGTTCTTTCCTAATTGTGATTCCATACGTTCTTGTGGGGGTGTCTTCTGAGTTTCTGTTTTGTTTATTTCATTTTGGACTGGTTCTTCCTCCTCATTATCTTCCTCCTCATCTGATTCTGTATAGGAGAATTTCCATCCTTTTTTATGATTACCCGTTTTCTTCTTTCTGCGGCTATTTTTTTTGTATAATGGACATGCATTTTGCAGATGTCCAGTTTGCCGACATATTCTGCACCTAAAAGCTGTATTTTCATAATCTAATGACTAAAACTAGCTGCGGTCTTTGTGTTTCAGTTTAATGTTTCCCGGTAAACCTTTACTAAGATCTACTTCCACACATATGCGTGCGAAAGTAAAAATTCTTTCTTCAATTCTTTGTGTATCCATTTTGATGAATCTTCCTATGGAATTGCCTATACATGCAAGTACCTTTTGGTCCTAGAAATGGATAGGGAGGTTATGAATACGTACCCATACAGGCATTCGAGATACAACAAAAGTGTTTGTGTTGAACTCCGGGAAACATGGGGTAATAAAGAGACCCGAAGAGTCCCAAAACCACGGTCCTTATTGAATCATGAGCTCTCTGATTTCTGGCAACTAAAATTTTACTATGAAAAATCCTTTTGAACAGAGGTGGATCTCACAATCCAGAGACCAATTTGTGAGTATCCAATGAAATAGATCCAAGGGTTTGGGCCAAAACCCATTAAAATGGCAGATGATGGCTTGCTTCCCATAGTTGTCGCATACCTTCTCTGCTTCTGCTATATCAATTGTTAGTTTTGGTGTGTGCAGCGATTGTTCCACTATGTATGGACTTGGTTCTACTCCAGCCTGCTTTGGGACTGTCGGAGGAGCTTTCCCACTTTGTAATATTTTTTGTACTGAGCTAGGTTGTGATTCAATTTTGACCCACTGCCTCCTGTTGTTGTTTTGCTGGTTTTTGCACCTCCTCGTAGTCTCATATTGAGAATGATTGTAGATCTTGATTTGATGTTATACTCTTTAAAGGACCTGTGATGCTTTAGCGATCTGCCCCCTGTTACTAGGTTTTGCTCGCCTGCCGGATAGCCAATCTGGTTAGCTATGTTATTTTTCAAATCTATTGCCCTATCTGTGGCATGAGACCAAATCAAGATTGTATTTCCCATGGGCGTTGTTTGGTCAATTTAGTGTGATCTAAATTGCTATTTATATTGTCAACCCAGGGTTCGTAAACTGACGAAGTGAGGTGTACTATATGTACTTAGATAACCATTTTCTTAGGTTTTTGTCGTTTTAAGATTTTTAGTTTGTTTTCGGATTTTATTCTTTTCTTAATGTGTGGTGATGAAAGTGAAGTGTGAAGTGTGTGGAGCGTAAATGGTTATGATTTCTATGCTTGTTTCGGGATTTTATCCCCTAAGGCTCTTGGGTGGAACCCTAGCAGACTGAAAGTTGTCTAAGTCAAGAAACATGCGCACACACAGCCATTATGCTAAAAAAAGCTATTTCTAAGGTGAGAAGGACATACCTGAGGTCCTACGTTTGGGTAGTTACTCAAGGGTGCAAACCCTTCTTCACGTCCCTTCTACTCCTTTGCCCTGCAAAAATAACAATTCCAAGGAATGCAACAGTATATGGACAAAGATTTATGTAAAAATGATCTTTATGCTATATAAGAAAGGAGTTAGTTATAAACTTTTAGACATCCATTCATACATGAAACTCAAATATGAACATCATTAACATAAAGAAAGAAGCGTATCGGGAACAAGACGTGTTTCTTTATTAGACAAATAGAATAGTATGAAAAAAAGAGCAATATCACCTGAACCACTTCTGCAGGCTCAAAGCTCAGCCTCCTTCTGGATCCGTCCCGCCTCAAGCCTCTAGTAGGTCACCTTCCAATACTCACTCCAAGATGTCATGACTAAGGGATGAACATCAAATCTCAAGGAAACAAGGGTTTCCTGTACAATATGGGGGAAGTGCAGAAGGCACAAGGGTCTTCAGACCTGACCAGGGGGAAAAAACTCAGTATAATAACCTTGCTCTATCCTCTCTCCTCTTTTAGGCCTTCCCTTTGATGTCTTTTTATACCAATTCCAAAGTAGTTTTTTAGTTAGGAATTGGTTGGGGACAGTTGAGGCCACGGGCACTAACATGTGATCAACAGGTAAAACCCGTGATCTCCGCCCGAAAATAAGGAGTTTTATATTTTTTTAAGTGTTTTAATACATATACGCGGGTTGGGTATGTATGAACCCGCGTATACACCGTTTAACTCAGGGCAATGTCACGTACAGGGAATAAAACACTGTTTTTTAGATTTTGGATCAGGTCTGGAAGGAGGTGTTGCCCTAGGCCATGAGTGTAGCATCACAAACCATAATGGTGAGATTTGGAGCTATAACAGATGCCCCCTAATATATGAGGTCAGAAGGGGTACATGATGGCCGAAATATATTAAGCAAGTACATGGAAAGGAAACCTGCCAAAAGCTTAGGAGTACTTCACCAGAAGTCGGCCTGCCAAGCCACAAAAGAAGATTAGAAAGAAACACCATCTGAGGCGGGCATACCCATGCTCAGAGAGAGCAAAGCAAAGCATGTCCGCATATCAAGTACAAGCGGATCCACTAAGTATACAAGTATAAATGACTGTAAAATACATAATGGATCATCTGATCATGATCGAACAAGTACATGTCTGAATATCACATATAAACTGTTAATGATGCTGGAAGATACAACGGATCACTGATCAAAGACTGATCCCAAAAGGTACCAACTGAACATGATGGATAAGGATGGTACTGCACTGCAAACTCAGGTGTCAGCATATAGAATGTCGCCGTGACTGACTGCAACATATAAGGTGGAATGGTATCAACTAGCAGTAACAGGAGCAACTGTCAAGTGAACCAATGAATGCTGATACAACCTAAGGTCTTCACCGATCGCCATGGTACATTTCTACACTATGGGAATAAATGATCTGAAGTCGACCATGTGAGAAATCGTTTGATTACCGGTCATTAATGTATACCGTTAACAAACGCGAGACTACTCACCGATAATGATAATGAGTGTCAAGGTACCCAGTACATACTAACAAGTGCGAATAAATGAGCTGAAGTCGAACACCTGTAAGAATCTATCGATCAGGAGACAATGATGGTTTCCCACTGTCGATAGCGAAGGATCTGCCACTAATGACTGGAAACCCCAAGGTACTGCCAAATGGACTCTAGATCTTTGCCCCAGAGCAATGAGTCGGAGTCGATAGGGAAAGATCCGCTAGAAGGAAGGCATTGAGGCATCCTTCATCAATCTAGCGCGAGTGTAACCCGTAGGCCAATAATGTGGAAGGAATCAGACGAAAAAAGATGTAGTAACCGAACTGAAGTATGTTTCCGGCGTACACAAGATGTAGCTAGCGCACGGCAGAAACCCTCTAAACCAACCAATAATGAAAGCTGACACAGAGGCGAGGTATCCACCAATAAGGTCAAATGGAAACCAAGGTACTGCACGAATCCCAATGTG
>APFE030964610.1:0-13554 GCA_000404065.3 Pinus taeda | reverse complement strand
GGCAGAACGAAACTTTCTAAAAGGACCATGAGGTAAGTATATTAAGTCTTTGAATACTTGGATTAAGATGCTATTGTGTGAAAAAGGTTCATGTGAGTACATTAATGTTTGGGACTATGTGGAGTGGAAAGATCTACAAAATTATCGAATAATTAGAAAAAAATCCCTTAATTTCACCCTTGCGAGAAAGTGAGGAAGAGTTCGCTAAGGTTTCTTTGAGAAGTGTGGTTAGTTTAATAAGCCAACGCATTCCATGATTACCACCTCCACCCATACCACCACCTACTTTGCCTCCCTCACCTCCATCTCCACCCACTCCACCTCCACCACCTCCACAGTGCAGTATGGTGAGTGCGATCAAACTACTAGTATTCAGAGGGGTATGTAATGAAGATCTAAACCAATTCTGGTTCATGGTAAGAGTAGTATGGGAAGCCCAAGGTGTCACAGACAATAATAATAAAAAGACTATGCTGGTGAGCACACTGCAGGATCGCACATTAACATGGTATATCAAGCACTCTAACGACCACCCAAATGCAGGGAGAGTAGAGATCCTGAATGTGATGAATAGGGACTTTAGCAGGCCAAAGTTAGAAACACAATCAATAATCAGGTTTAAAGAAATTGCATGGTTTGTAGCATCTCTTACACTGCACTTGAGAATGGCACTGTCACAGCAGAAACTTTCTACCCAGGCCAAAGCATTGGAAATGGCAATGAGATTACATAAGACCCTAATTCAAGACCCTGGGTTGGGAGTTGAACAAATCCATGCACAGCTATAGAATCTATGTTTGGAAATGTAAATTTTGAAGTAGGAGAGGAAACTGCGGCCAGAGGCATGTAAGGAAGTATGGTGAATAAAATTCAAAGGCTAGTGCCATGACAAGGATCACTGCCTAGTGTTCGCAAACTACTTGGTAGGAGGAGGGCCAATGCTGTTGAGACCAAAGGAATAGGTAGGGCTAAGCATGGCACCCACTTTATGGTATGCGATTTGTCGGATAGGAGGGAAACACATGACAGATGATTGTCATTTGTTACGGAAGTATACACATATACCATAACAACTGTTTTGTACTTTCTATAGGTCAATAGGCCACGATGAGTGCACTTGCCACAGTTACAAGCTAATGATGGATTGGACCCCTGCCTATAGGATGCAAACTGGAATGTGAGCCCTCTAGGCAGATGCAGGTATGGCATGCCTTGGATTTCAGGGGTGAGGTTGAATGGGACCAGGAAGGGGCTGTGGAAAATTAATTTTTTACAATTGCAGAGGTTCAGGGAACTATGCTCGTGATTGTACCAACCTGACGAGGATATCCTGTACGTATTGTGCTTAGCTTGATCATGAAACAATATACTGGCCTACTTTGATCACGAGAATGTGCAAAAAAGGAGTATTACATCATCCTCCAACTCAGAATATACAAATGATGAGGTCTGAGCCATGCGAAGAGGAGCCGAATGTAAACATGATGCTCAAAAGTGGTACGACCACGGCACAGGATATGGGGAAGCAGCCAAACGAAATTACATGGATTCATAAGGCTCCTGCAGAGGGACCTGATTTTGACATAGAACGAGCAAAGGAGACATTCATGGAAGCTAAGAAGCGCTTCGTGGAGGCCTCCACTTCAGCTAGTAAGGATCAACCAGAGCCAGGATTGGATCCTTCAATCCTCACTACCTTTCTGGATACATTCATGAAACTACTGCATGACAACAAGGCAATTAAAGGACTACAAGAACTGATCACTCGGTGCGCTAGGTTAAGAGAACCACGCGTACTCCATAAATTGGGGAAACATACATTACACACTAGAAGGGAAATAAGGTTGACTGCAGATTGGAGAGTATGACATGCATCAGGTAATCCTAGATCTAGGTTCGAACACGAATGTATTAGTAAAGAAAACATGGGAATGCATGGGAAAGCCAATGCTACAATGGTCCCCTATTCAATTACGAATGGCAGACCAACAGAAGATTTTGCCCATAGGAAGGGTGCAAGGGTTAACAGTTGATATTGAAGGTGCAAGTGTATAGGTAGATTTTGAAGTAATAGAGATTGTCGATGAAAGCAATCCCTATCCTGTGCTGTTAGGAATAGACTGGGCCACCGATATGAACGTAGTCATCAACCTAAAGAAGCACAAAATGATCTTCAAGAAAAAGTCACTAAGCGTAGTATTCCCACTAGATCCAACTGAAGGAGTGCGCTACACTGAACCAGTGTGCAATGATGATAGCGATGATGATATTGATTGTTTTTACAAGATAACGACTTGAGACCAGGATTGGTTGAATCTGACTGCAAATGGGAGGATTTCGTGGGAGCACAAAATCTGTTGCATTTCGGATTTAGATGAAGAAGTAGAGCGATGGCAGAATCGGTTGCATGAAGTGATGTCATTGAATTGTAACATGATGGCTAGATCATTGCATTGCATGACAACAGAGGCAACATAGTTGTTGACATATGATGGATTGACTACGATGGATGAATTCCTGAGCAAATTTGAAAGCACAGTACTGGAACAATAACGATTCGATGTGTTGAAATCGTCATTGCATGCAACACCCGCACGATGGTGGGGTACACATCAAGGAAATTTTGAGGACTGGGTTGCATGTAGAAGGATGATCCACCTACAGTTTGGAAGCCACTAGCTTCGAACAAGAGTCGGTCGGTGATGCACGGTTACCTCTATTTGTTTTCATAATATGCATATTGAAATGCATAAATCATTCCCCCACAGGGATTTATATGGTCTTCCAGTCAAAGGTTCATTATAAATGAACGTTGTTTTATGGCCCCTTTAATTAGATCTCATGCAGAAAAATTTAATAGACTAACCCAAAGTCTAAACCCTTGTTAACTTTTCCATCTGGACTTTATCACTCCACCTACATTAAAGTTTGATCAATCTATACCCCCTCTCTAATTCATTAATCTCGCGCATGATAACCAAACTCATACCATGGACTCCGAATTTGGTTAAACCCAAATTAACCGTTTAATTCCTTTAACCCGCTTATTTCTATTATAACCTTCATATAATAGAAATGCACATAAATACACATAACCTTACCTTTTCTGCCAATCGTCACCCTTTTCACATTTACCGATGTTACCTTTATCAGATCAATTCTCCACTGTTGATTTCACTCCACTAGATCAATGGCTATCGCATGACCTCCACTCGTCCTCTTCGCTTCAACCTCCATCATAGATCTCATTGTTTAATCCGACAGTCGACGTTACATCCAATCAACGAAACTAATTGTTGATCCTGCACCGTAGATCCAACCATCATTTGATCCAACACTCCACAACAATATCGGTCGGACAACTTGTATGAGGATTACCCACCTGATAAAGCAATTTCATCTCTCCTCCGACGTGCTATGTGTTAGTTGCTTAATGGAATCGGGTGACTCTCCTCTATTACCACTTACCACCTTTTCTCCGTCTGATAACTTGTTTTCGCTTGTAAGCTTGCTTCCCTTATTTGATTAACTCCCAAGCTATTTAACACTCGATGACCTTAGATATTATACCATCTATGGCTATGATGGATCCTCTGGATTCCTCATCCATTAAGTTTTACATTGATCTCTGCCATTCATTTCTTTGACTTTACGTTGCGCAATTTAATCATGACCGCTTATCTCCTTCAATCTCGTCCATTGATCTCCAAGATCCAACGACTCGTATGCTTCGCTACACTCTCTTTTGTTTCTTCTCTTTTCTTATTTTTTATGCTATTTCCTTGACATTTCTATGGTTTTCGGTTTTTTTCCAGGTTCTGGTCCTTCTGTTGTTTCATTGTGCAATCCCTCCTGAGCTTCGACTTTGATCCTTCTAATGGACTCATCAATCCATTATGATCCTTCTCATCGTGTTTCTCTCTATGTCATCGTCGAACTCCGCTTGTAGCTCTGTTACACAAAATGCACTGACTCACTCATCATTCACCATTCAATACTCAACGACACACTTATACAACTTGGAATTGAATCTCGTGCCATATATATATTAATATAATATAGTACTTATATTATATATATATAATAATATATTTTATTGTTATTGTATATTGATATAATATATAGATTGTATTATATACCTTATATGTAAGTATAATATAACATATGTTTATATATATAAATTATAATATAATAAATGAATTATTAGTATATTATATATTGTATATAATACTAATTATATATATATATATATATAATATGTATATATATATAGAGTATAGTATGGATATGATAGATATATTTTGTATTATTACATTGAATTATATTATTTATATGAATATATTATATAATATATTATATATATATATCAACAAACAGTTACATGATGAGACTCTTTTTCTCTCCTCGACCTGATATTCTAATTAATGGCCTTTGATCATCATCTGCCATAGGCTTACAATTACATCTACCTATCTACTTATCTAACTCTCTATCTCTAACCTTTGTCTATGCCTTTTTGGCTTACATATATACAAAAGGGGATTCTATAACTAATTACTAGTTTAGATCCATAAGCTTCTCAACAAAATCCTAAAATTTCTTTCTCATCCCTAAGGATTCTCTCAAATCCACAAAATCATGAACTAACTCCTAATCTGGATTTTGCAATCATTTCTCATATCCCTCAATTCTTTCAACTATCCTAAATCTCTCATATTCTCCTACATTCGGGAATATATACAAATATGCCTCACTATATTCAATTAAATCCTATTCTAGATTCTCTCATTAAAATCACTCAAAACTCCTAATAATTACATTAATTCAATACTGAGGAAACCAACTTCCTTGAAACACAAGGCCCCCTATGTCTACTAAAATACAATGATTTTTCCTTAAGCTGAATGCTCCTGTATCAGACTCCCAAAGTAAGAAAATTTATGACTTCCTGGTCATAAGTTTGGATAATTGATTCTTCATGGATCCCAAACATTATTTTGTAACTTGTCTTTGCTTGTCCATTGTTCTATTACTGTTGTTGTCTGCTACTTTTCTCCAGATCTCCATTCCTTATGCTGCAATGTTCCACTTGCCTTGCTTTCATAGTTTGTTGATGTCTTCCTCTCATTGTTGTCTTCTTCTGAGACACTTTCATCATTAATCTTCTTATCAGTTCAATTTCTTTGTCTAGCCTATCCTCAGTTTGTTGATTGTTTCCATCTCTTTATTGATGAACTCTACTTTTTTCTTGTTCTTCTCTTATCCTGATTGCCTCCATTTCATCCTTACCTTCTTCTTTACTGTTATTTTCCACCTTTTTAGCTGTTGTTATATTGTCTTTTAGAACAATTTCCTGCTTCTATTTTCTAAACCTGCCAACTTCCTCTTGATTATTATTTATGACAGCTTATTTTTCATCCTTCTTCAGCAATTTATTTTGAACACTTATCCTTTGCTCTTCTAATTTCCTCATTTGAAAGTCTAATTCTGTATATAACTTAATGATTTTACTTGGAGTAAACTTTGGAAATTTTACACAATCTCCTATTTCTTCATTTGTTATTGACCCATCATCACATGGTCCTTCTTCCTCCACTAAATCTTTCTTAACATCCTTCAATAGATTTTCTTCCTCTTCTTCTTTCATTTGGTTTTCCTCCTGTGCCATATATGTTCCAGTTTCTGCAACAAAATCTTCAATTATAAGAAAATCATCATAATAAAAATATAATACCTATGTACCTCTTCTTCCTTTGGAAATACTTCAGTATGTTGCTTTGATCTCTCTTCTTCTGTTAGCACATTAGTATGCTGATTGAAACTCAAAGAACTCTTGAGACTACCAACTAGTCTCTCCTTCTCGTCATAGGTTTCAATGATGTCTTTGAGCACTTGTCCACTATCGCGAACTGATTCTTTTCTAGTCTCCTTGCCATATTCTACTTCAAAATTTTCATCCTATGGAAGGTTTTATTCTACATTTTTGATAGCTTTAAAAGACTGCCTATCTTCTTCCAAACCTGCAATCATACACAAATCATTAATTTTAAAAATACAGGGCCTTCTGGCCTCCTTTGATGCTTTAGCCATCAAGTCTTCTCGCTGCTTTGAATCATTCATATGATCCAACTCCTCTGGCTCTTCATCACTTTCAAAAAGTAATGGTCCACGTTCTGGTTCACATATCGAAACTTCAACATCTTCTTCAGCATCTCCCTTCTGCTGTAGCTCAACTTTTTCGAGCTTCTCTGTCTTCAATTTGACATCTATAATCTGTTCAAGTTCCCTTAGCTCCTTTATTAACTGCATATTCACCTATTGATTCCTCTTCTCTTGTAGCCTCTGCCACTTCACTTTCTTTCTCATGAAATAACCATATTTCTGGTCCATCTCATTTCTCTGCAACATTTCCATTAATACTTAAACTAAACTATTACCTCAACCATTTCTTTATCATATTCTTTGTCATTCATTCTCATGCCATTTGCCTTTGCATCCTTCTTCTTTTGTCCTCTGCTATCATCTCTTTCAGAACCTCTGTTATGATTGTTATTAGTCATCATCCTTTCCATATGTATGAGTTCCTTTCACTTCACTATGAGTTGTGTAAGCCTCTACAACAACAAGTCCTCCTTGCTGCCACTTACGTTACCAATTTCTCCTTTGGACTTAGTATTTTGGAAAGTATTAGTCCTCTATCTGGAACCTCTTTTGAGAACTTCTCTATGTTGCTTCTAGGCTTCAACTCATCTACATTTCTTAAGAAAACAACTATCCTCTTTTATTTCAATCACCATGAAATTCTTGGTTCTGACCACCTCTTCTTTCACTTAGAAACTTTTAGAAGCTTCCCTCATTCCCTTAGTAATGCTATCACATCCTCTGTGGAATTACCTTTGTGAGCTGCAACAATACCTCTGTAGTAACAAGTCTCCTCCTTTCTTGCTATGCTTTACTAATCTTATCTCCTTTGAGCTTAGTGTGTTGGCATTTCTCTGGTTCTTCTTCGAACCTCTTGTTGACTAACAATTCTACCCAACATTTATTTTGCTGGAATTTTTATCTCTAAGAAACATCTACCCACAATTTCAACTATGGAGTTGCCTCACAACTTCTACCCAACCACATTTGGAAGTTGTTCTCATCTTCTCTTGAGCATTCCTTGCTCTTAGGCTATTGCAATCATCTCACCTTCCTCTGTTGCTACCTGTGCATTAATATAAAGACCATAACTCTCTAATATTTAAATCAAATTAAAATAAGAACATATCATCTCACCTTTAAGATCTATGTCTGGTCTTGTCCTCCAATTCACCTGCACTCTTGAATGGATTGTTCCTTTCACTATCCTTCAGCTGTATCTTCAAGCTTTGTTACTTCATAAACTTACAAAGTCCCTGTTACAATTTAACTACTATAATCTTGCTCTAAAATTTCACTCATTCAATATCTGCTAATCATTACAGAAATTTTCATACCTTCACCTACCTTTAGGATCTCATCACTCCAGCAAATCGGTTCAACAGATCTTCATGCTTCCACTTCACAAATTTTCAACATTCAGCTACTCTCAATCAGATTTAGGATCTGATTCCTTCTTCCAATCTTTTGGCTTTATCTTGGCAAAGCTTAAATATTGACAACAATTTCTCCTTTGCTGAGTTTTCTTCTGCTTAGAAATCCTTACCAGTTTCTTCCATTACTACTTATTAAGACTTGATCTTCTTTTTCTCAGATACTTCATTAGCTATAACTATCAATCTTCAATCTATTTCTTTATCCAGCAAAACCCAAATCAGAGTTAAATAAAAAAAATACTAGCATGATTTCACAAGCAGACTCCATTCACTCTTTACATTTGAGTGAATCCCCAATCTTCAAAACATCACTGTGGACTTTTTTATGTTTCTGCAATCTCGTTACTCACCTACCTCTAAGAACTTAATTGTTCTTCTCCAATTTCAATTTCAAACATTTCACAATTCCAATTATACAGATCTATTGGCCATAAATGACTTGCTCTACTTTCCTCAAAATATAATCGTTCTATCAAAATGCAGGAATAACAAGATTAGTATTCCTCTTACCAATCTCCGAGCTTTACCCTGGTCACTTAACTATTAGATTAGAGTCTGATCTCCCTTGCCTGCATACACATCTTTCCACATGTCTCTGTTCTAAATTCCTCCAAAGAAACTTTCACACATAATTTCTTTGTTCTGCTCTGATACCACTCGGACGCAGGGTTACCCCTGCTTATTTCCATAGTGTGCATATTGAAATTCATAAACCATTTTCCCTGAGGAATTTATATGACCTTCCAGTCAAAGGTTCATTATAAATGAACAATGTTTTATTCCCCCTTTAATTAGAACTCATGCGGAAACATTTTAATAGACTAACCAAAAGTATAAACCCTCATTAACTTTTCCATAGGGACTTTATCAATCCACCTTCATGAAAATTTGATCAATCTATACCCCACTCTACAATTCATTAATCCTGCGCATGATAACCAAACCCATTCCATTGTCTCTGACTTTGGTTAAACCTGACTTAACCTTTTAATTCCTTTAACCCACTTATTTCTATTATAACCTTCATATAATAGAAATGCACATAAATACATGTAAGCCTTACCTTTTCTCCCAATCATCAACCTTAGAACATTTACCAATGTTACCTTTATTGGATCAATTCTCCACTGTTAATTTCACTCCACCAGATCAACGGTTGTCACGTGACCTCCACTTATCTTCATTGCTTCAACCTTCACCATAGATCTCATTGTTTAATCTGACAGTTGACATTACATTCGATCAATGAAACTAATCCTTTTTCCTGCACCGTAGATCCAACCCTCATTTGATCCAATGCTCCACAACAATATCGGTCGAACAACTTGTATGAGTATTACCCGCCCGATAAAGTGATTTCCTCTCTCCTCTGACGTGCTACATGTCAGTTGCTTAATGGAATTGGGTGAATCCCCTCTATTACCACTTATCACCTCCTCTCCATCTAATAACCCGCTTTCGCTTGTAAACCTGCTTTCCTTCTTTGATTAACTCCTGAGCTATTTAATGCCCGATGATAGTAGATATTATACCATCAATAACTGCGACGACTCCTCCATATTCCTCATCCGTTGACTTTTGCATTGGTCTCCACCATTCATTTATTTGACTTTACATTGTGTGATTTAATCCTAGCCTCTTATCTCCTTCAATCTTGTCCAATGATCTCGAAGATCCAATGGATCCTATGCATGTCTACACTCTCTTTTCTTTCTTCACTTTTCTTATGTTTTATGATATTTCCTCGACGTTTTGTGGTTTTTGGATTTTTTTTAGGTTCTGGTCCTTCTACTATTTCACTGTGCAATCCCTCTTAACCTTCAACTTTGATCCTTCTAATGGATTCATCAATCCATTACGATCCTTCCCATCATGTTTCTCTCTATGTCATCGTCGAACTCTACTTGTAGCTCTGTTACACAGAATACACTGACTCACTCATCATTCACCATTCGATACTCAACGACACACTTATACAACTTGGAATTGAATCTCCATGCATATATATATATATATATATCAACAAACAATTACATGATGAGACTCTCTGTCTCTCCTCGTCCTAATCTTCTAATTAGTGGCCTCTGATCATCATCTGACATAGGCTTACAATTACATCTACCTATCTAATTATCTAAATCTCTATCTTTAGCCTCTATCTATGCCTTTTTGGCTTACATTTATACAAAAGGGGATTCTAAAACCAATTCCTGGTTTAGATCCATAAGCTTCAAAACAAAATACTAAGATCTCTTTCTCATCCCTAAGGATTCTCTCAAATCCACAAAATCATGAACTAACTCCTAATCTGGATTTTAAAATCAATTCCCAAATGCCTTAGTTCTATCAACTATCCTAAATCTCTCATATTCTCCTACATTTGAGAATATTTACAAATATTCCTCACTATATTCAATTAAATCCTATTCTAGCTTCTCCCATTAAAATCACTCAAAAATTCTAATAATTACATTAATTCAATACTTAGGAAACCAAATTTATTGAAACAAAAGACCCCCTATGTCTACTAAAATACAATGATTTTTCCTTGGGCTGAATTCTCTTGCATCAGCTGGAAAGGATGAAGCAACTTGCACACCCACCTGTCTCAATGGGTATAGACATGTGCTATGCAGCCTGTACAAGCACACCCCAAACTTAGGATCGACAATTGAAACCAGACACAACAATAGGAAAGGCGGCGCACACCACAAATATTCCATGTGGAAGCATTCAATAAGGTATGTGGAGTCTTGAACAGGGGTCAGCAGGTGAGACAAACTGATTGGAACCTGCACGTGCCAAAGATTCGATGGGCTTATAGGGCCATGTGAAAAAACCTAAGCACAGAGATGATTCTGAAACTAAGGAACAAAGTCAAGACCACAATTTTGGAGGAAAGGAATCCTCACGCAATAACTCCCACAGTTGGGACAGTACGTGAGGACCGAGATGAAGGAATTATGCAGCTACACAAGGGTGAACATATGTGGATTCAGGAAGTCATTCGGCAAGGGAACCTTAAGCTTAGCAAACTCAAAAAAAATCAGATATGATTGGGTAAGAAAAGCATGTTAATGGACTCGGAGATCAAAAAACTAGAAAACAACATCATGCAAGCCTGTCTCATGAACAAACTAAGAATGAAAAGAAAAGATATGGATAACCATACTACCAGATTAGAAGATTGTCACCCAGGATCTGTGACTCTGCTACCATGGTTGCGATCACACCTTACCAAAAAAAGAAACTAGGGGAGTGCACCACATAAGGAAGAATGCATGGCACTAACTGTCGCGAGGATAATTGACGAGTACCCATAGACTAGGCTGGAAGGAGGATTGAAGCCTCGCACAGGTGGTGTGACCACCTAACTAGTCGTAGGGAGCATAGTCTCAGCACTCCAAGCAGTTGAAAGAGAGAGCAGGACTATAAAAGAGGTTGTGAGGGAGTTGCGTGATACGGAGGTTGCGTGCAGGATGGGCATGTCACAAGGGTCGCGCCTGTGTAGAGGGGGTTGTGCTGCCATGTGGGTAGGCGAGGAAGTGACCGTTATGTCACTATTCATGACAGGATGTCCAATTTAAGACAAAGAGGAGTTTGTCGTAGGAAATTAAGACACGAATTCAGAACTAGATTTGGGATGATCTGCCACCAAGAATGAATTAATGACTCAGAAATGGGGGGAATGGTCAAATTCAAATTAGAAAGATTGTATAAAACTACCAGGGTTGGCCATGAGACAAGACTTTTTTATTGTGAGATTTGACCTGTTATAGAGAGCACACAGTGTTGAGCGCCAAGTAGTGTTTGAGCCTCCAAAGTCACGAACAGCTACAGAAAGCTTGAACAAGATGACAAATACTAGGGGAGGTGTGGGTTTTGTCGAAATTACCACCGAGGAAGTCGTGCATGGCCCTACGATACAAGTGGAGAATGCACCAGAAATTCCAAAATTGTCCCGGACGTCGAGGCCCAACACGGATACACAAGCAGTGGGACCAGACCACATGTCCTCGTGAAACCCATGGTTTGATAAACTTTATATGGAAGACAAGGGAAAGATTATTAATCAGGAGATAGATGATGATGAGGAGGACCTCTAGGCTTTCGTAGAGTAGATAAAGGGAGATGAAGAAATGTAAGAAGGCATCTAGCTGGTGTGGGCTGCAACAAAACTACACAAGTATGTCCCTCCATGGAAAGGGAAAGCAAAAGTACCCAAGGATTTGGATGTTGATAAGAGCACACTCCAGACCTTGCTCCTCCTAGATGGAATTATGTTTGAAGCTTTGGTCCTGGGCTGCGTGACCATGATGAATTTTGAAGATTGGGACCTCGTGGATGGTGAAAATTTCCCACATTTACAGACTAAAAACCTTATGAAACAAAGCAAGGATGGGTCTGTTACAATGCTAGAACTGCAGAAATGGTTGCGTGGTGTGGAGAAAACTGGGCTACTCCACCTACTATGGGTTCCACATTTTCACCATGCACCAATTACGATCTTTGTCATCAGGCAGCTGCTTTGCTTGGTACATGATGGGTACCTATGGATGGAGGAACCCATTCCCATCACAGTGGAGCTTATTTATAGGATTTCTCGTCTTCCCTGTGAGGGAAGGGACCCCACAAATATAGCTGGCAAAAGCAGAGATTTGGCATTCATAGAGGCCATGAAGAAGAAATACAAGTTGGAAAAGAAGTAGGGAGGCTACATAATTAGTAGCATTCTAGACAGATGGGTGTGCATAGCCACCCAACGGTTAACCTGGAGGGTGATGAGAAAATGTCGCAGCAACGAGGTACCAGTAATGGTCGTCGCACTGGTCGAACAGTGCACGGAGGGGATCCAATTAAATTGGGATGATTTCCTCTATGAAGAATTTCTAACCAGCTGCAAGGAAGTTTAGGAGAAGGGTAACACCTTCCACTACGCATGGTTGCTCTTGTCTATCTTATTGGTGACTAGGAAACTACCTGAGGATAGTTAGTTCCATCCTCTTGAACAGGACTTGCCAGAGGTGGCAAAATATGCATTGCTCTGGGCTACAAAGGATGCCATGAGGATCCGTGAGACCAAGATCTTCTAGTTGCTCGTGGAGGCAAGCATCTAGATGTCGATCAAAAAATGGCCTTGCCTATCCCCTACAGTGTACAACAATCTGCAGAGCTTTGCAGACTTCAAGGTGGATATGCATAATGTGTATATTAGGGTGCATAATGATCCAGCATAGAACTAGACCAAACTTCCATTCATCATGATTGATGATGCCATTTTGGCCATGCTCGACTCATGGCCTCCCAAGTGGCACACCCCAAATCTGGCAGCGCGCGATAAGGTAGCAGTACGAAAATAGAAGGATGCCACCAAGTTATCGGCTCAACAAAATCACAACGAGAAATTGGATGCAGAGGTAAGGGCTTTCCACGAGGCAGCGAAGGCCGCCGTAGAGCAAACCAAGACTGCCAGAAAAGCAACAACAACACAGGAAACAAGGTTCACCATGACATGGGAACAAGGAGGCCCGGACTTGACCATAAGACAGGGAATAGAGGACAGAGTGGAAGGTGCAGATCAAAGCATGACATCTACACAACTTAAATGACAACTCGATATGGAACGAGCAGGCCCACAGAAGAAGACCAACACTTCCAAACTAGACAATGAACATATTACATTGACAAAGCGTGACCTCTACAACATCGGAAACACAATTCGTGAGGTCACTAGGGAAGCACTCTAGGAAGCAACGATGGAGAAATAGAATGTGTTGGGGGCCATCAAGGCCTAGCTACAAGAACTTCAAGAGGGGGCCCCATAGAAGCGAACAATAGCTGCCACATGTACATCGATAACAAAGAAGTTGTTGTGGGCCAAAATGGATAACACCATCATACTGTCAAAAGGAGTACTAACAATGAAAATCATGGAGGATAGAGTCACAGTGGGCTGGATCAAGGGACTTGGCATAAA
>APFE030964609.1:4808-19798 GCA_000404065.3 Pinus taeda | reverse complement strand
CTGCTTGGTATCATAGCCTTCCACCCAACTCCATACAGAACTGGGTTTCTTTCAAATGTATGTTCCTTGAAACGTTTGTTGATGACAAGACCCCAGCCATGCTACTCAAAGAATTGGGAAGCCTAAGGATGGAGGGAAAAGAGAAAGTGAAAATTTTCAATTAGAGCTTTATGCATATTTTGAACAAGTTTGTAGAAGACACCAAACCTCATGACTCCATCATTGTCGACTATTACACATCTGCACTGCCAACCAACATTGCATAGCTCGTCAAGCAAGCTATGAAGTCAACACTTTTAGAAAGCTACGAAGAGGCTATTGTTGTTGAAAAAGACTTGCGCACCATTGCAGTCATCAAGGATGAAGAATCAATGAAAGACTCTAAGGATGCGAGCAGAAAGCCCCGAGCAATGACAAGCAAGGGTAGAGATGAGGAAGCAACTGATATTGAGACCCTCACTCTCCTTGTAAAGAACTTGGCCACTGAAATGTCCGAACTCAAGCAATGAAAGATGGACACATTCACGAGCAACCATCTGTCCAGACTGTTGGATACCTATACCAATAGGTTTCATATTTCATGATGGGCTAATTCAAGTGCCAAATATGCTCTACTTTGTTGTTTCAAAGATCCCATATTTCCAAGGAAGGCAAGGGGCGTACATGCCTTCATGTCTATTAAAATCTTGATGGATGGTCCAACAACCTAATCTGGATCATGCCATGTTTCAATTTTTTTGTTATAGAATAGAGGAAGAAATCTGCCCAAACTGTATAATCTTGGAAGATCAGTAGTTAGGCAGAGAAAATAAGGTTCCCAACTGCTTAATCTGGGACCTTGGAAGAAATAAGGCCAATGCTAGATAGGACATCAAAGGAAAAAGCCAATGAAAAAGAAAAGGCATATAAAGGGTCTGCAAGTCTAAATGCACCCTCCAAGAAGAAACAAAAAATGCTAGGCTAGTAGGGGGTAGGTAGATGGGGTTGCAGAAATAGAGGGCCAGCTCCAATTGGCCTAGTAAGTACAAACGGCCTCTATCACTCAGGCTGTGGGCATCAAAGAAAAAGAATGGAGGGCAAGCACTGGAAGCATGACTAACTCCCCCAGTTTTCCCCCTGAAGTCATTTCTTACTAACATCCCCAGGGGCCTTGAAATTTGCTCAGGTCTTCAGTTCCACTCCTTTAAATCACCAACCACTTGGTCCAAGCCATGGAGTTCAAACATGAAAAGAAGCCACATTTCTTGTGTAAAAACATCCTTTTTTGCATCATTCTCGTCTATCCTCAAATACCCTGAGTCAAGTTCCATTTGACTTGGTTTCACCCCTTCACTCACCTCACAAACCATATTAATCACTAACCTATGTTACAGCTCCCTAATTTCCCCCTTCCCCAGTGCTGCAGATAAATCCCTTCCCTGGGAAATATTAACCCCTCAAGGGTTAGCATTAGCCCTAAGCCCCCCTGAAAAAATATGGATTCAAGAAAACTTTGGTTAAAAGGGCAAAAAGCACCTTCCCTGCCCTTAATAACCCTTTCTTCCCTTCTCCGCCCTAAGACCCATTGTTCTAAAGTTGAAAAAATCAAATTTTAATTAATTGCGTGAGCAAATAAACCCACAAAACCCAAAAACCTATGGTTATACCCCCCCCGTGCCCTTTTATTAAATAAATATTAAATCAAAAAGGCGGGTCCCCGACTGCATAAATGCACCGGCATATCCCGATCGCCGCCAGCCATCAGATCTCCCGCCCCACCATCCAACGGTGGGCGGTCGATCCGCCCACAAAGGTGCCCGACCTTTTGCGTCCGGGGGATGGGCGGTATTGCCGCCGTAACCCCGCCACGCATCAGGCGTAGGAGGTGTTTGCTGCCCCCCCCCTCCGAACCGCTTACCGCCTAAGGGCCTGCCGGGGAAACTACTTACCACCCTTCCCCTCACGCTGACGTCACGCTTCCACCAGCGTGACGTCACCCCGCTTTTTTCCACTGTCGTGCTTCCACGTCACCCCGCCCCACGCATTGCCCTGACTACCCCGCCACCGTGGCTATGCCACCTGGGCATCCACGTCACCTGCCACGTCATCTCCTCCGTACTTGGGCCCATAATGACGTCAGCATGATGTCATCACAAAAGGTGCCAAATTCCCCCGAAATGCATAAAAAGGTGTAAAAACCGTTGTTTTTTATCATTTTCTGCCGAACAACCTGGAGCTCAGCTGAAGGCAAAATTTGATTTCCAACAGTCAAAAAGAAAAGGTGATCCGCTACAATTGTTGCTGCCCCTATTGTCGACTCAACCACATTCAATCCAACCACTTCGACCGCTGCAACTGCCCGTACGCCACTAAAACAGGTATTTCGCCGCAGGCACCCTCTTGCCCTCTGATTCTCCATGCAAATCCTGTTTCCTGCTCAAATACGACTTTAATTCAAGAACCCACATTGTTGAAATTCACCTTTGAAGCTACCAGTGAAACCTCTGTAACCCCTACACAGAAGAAATTCCAGGGAAACCCGCGACCAGCGGTAAATTCTGCCTAGTTTTTTACAAAAAGAGAAGCTACAAGGCCTAGCCACAAGCTAGAAGCACTACATTGGCATCCTCCTTCACCTCTGATAAACAAATTTTCTGCAATTGACCAGCTATCCAGCTACAAAACACTCTGCTTTATCAAAACAGAGTGCCCCACAGATTAATTGAGCCTGTGACAGCCCTTAAACTTCCAAAACTACTCACTGCAAACAGAGAACTGTAGACCCCTCCACACCAAGCTTGAAGCATAGTAAAAACTGCCAGCAAAGACCAAGACAATGGCAGCTTCAGCTGCTTTGGATGTTCTGCCCATAAACCCACCCAACAGAGAGCTAGAAGCTATACCTTTGGTGGATGATGATGCTCTCATCACATATTTTGTGGCACCGAGAAACCATTTGCAGACATATTGTCAATTGAGGAACAGTCACTTAGACAACAGTGACCTGTATGGGGTCTGGCAGTCTAATCTGCCCACTTACTTTCTGCCTTCTGTCAACACCTTCCCAGAAATCATCCATCTGTGTGCAGAGAACTATGACCAGAAGCTCAGGGCTGTGAGGTCTCCATCTGGGAGCATCCTCTTCTACATAACTCCAGACTCCATCAACCAGATGCTCAACTACAAACAGACCCAGTGTTGTACCCTTTCTCCATGGACTATTTGCTGGATATGGGCTCCAGACTTTCTGATTCAGACATTGATGCCATAGCCAGGAAATTCATGAAGGCAGACTGCCAGCCCTGGGCCACTCCCTTTCTCATATGAAGACTTCAATGAAGTAGGCAAGTTGTTGGTAGACATGTTGACCTCTATACTGGGGTTCACCACAAACAAACATGTTGATATAACTGTGTTGGTAATGCTATCTGCATACGGCCTTATGAAGCCCCCTGCTATGAAATACAACTATGCCAAGTACATTGCCATCAAGATACATGATCAGTTGACAAGGCTGGACAGGGAGGCAATATTCAAATATTCCTCATACATTTACCACTTATTCTTATACTATCAGATAGATAGCTTCCAATGCTCAATCAAGAAGCTAGACTCACAAGGTGAAAGAAGATCTATGATCTTCTGGTCTTCAGTCTTCCACCAAGTCCAGGAGTCCCCCTACTCATACTGTGAATTCATTGATCAATTCGTATATCTAGTCATCTGCCTACTAAAGAGGACTCCTCCTGCCAGACTATCCAAGGATATGCAGAAGATTTTGCAGCTATCTAGAAGCTACAAAATTGGTGACTGGTACTTATACCAAAACCACTCTGTCATCAGAATTTATGGCTGTGAGCTCTGCCCATACAGGCTCCCAAAGTATGTCCCTATGAGGTTACTCGCTCTGGAGTACTATAGGCAGCTTATAAACTCCGACCTAACACACTTTCACAGTGCCAAGAAGAAGGCCAACCTGAAATTCAGGGACCACCTAGGCCCATTCACAAGGAACAAAAAGATGGTTGGCAAGAAGCTGACCAAATACTAGGACAGCAACTCAAACTCAAGAGGAGTTTCTGGTGGGTCCCTTATGACCCTGAAGGTTTCATCAGTGCAAGGAGAGTCAAATATAGGCTGCTAGCCTATAAACATACCCCACTCCCTCAAGTACAACAGTTTGCTAATCAGGATGAATGGGTGCCTGGATCAATAATAGAAGAAATGACTCAGGAAGAAATAATGGAGCAAAATGTAAAAGACTTGGAAAAAACTCTTGACTTGGACTCTTGTCAACAGGTCTTCAAGCAAACAGTCCAAGCAGGAGAAGGCACCTCTACTGCCCAGACAGCACAGGACATCCAGCAAGCTCCAGCAACAACGACCACTACAAAAGGAAAGGAGAAGATGGATGAACATCAAGAGACAGAAACAGGGTAGCCTAGTGCCTCAAAAGACCAACAAACAGCACAGGCCCCTCCCCTGCAAACTGAACAAATTCAAAACCCAGTATTCCAGACCCCTCTAAATGATGAGAGAGGGAAGAAGAGGGACAGAGAAGAAATCACACCTCCCACAGGGTCATTACAGCAACCAGAGGCCAAAAGGCCGAGGGTAGACCCTGAAGCCGAAGGAGATATAAGTGAAGAGCTGGCAGAAAGCCAAAACAGGGAAAAACAAACGAGCCAACAGACTGACACTAGCTCATTTCAGCTAGAACAGGCTCAGCAGCACACCGTGGAGGTATCTTCCTCCAGACAGCAGGGCCAGAAGCCGGCCACAGTCAAAGAGGGTTTCATGGAGATCAAGGCTCAAAATGAGCTGCTAAGAGTGCAGCTATATGAGCAATTCCTCAACACAACCCCAGCCAAGAAACAAAGATTAATGGCTGCGTTTGATCTCAAGGAAGAAAAGATGATATTCACTCATCTAAGACCCAAAGTTCCACACCCAAAGACCACAGCAGATTACTACAAGACTAATCTAGAGGTCTTTGCCAAAGACATACACCCCATGGATCAGATTGAGCTGCACAAGCAAACTGGGGAAATGGTGTATGCAACACTTGCTGATAGGGCAATGTTGGCCCATCAGCTAAAGGAGTCACTGAAAAACACCAATAGACAACTTGATTTGGAGAGGCTGTCATCCTCCACCAAAGATAACAGAATAAAAACTTTGGAGGATATAATTGTTGATTTGGGGCATGACCCAAAAGATCCAAAGGGTGTCAGGGCCCTTATAAAGAAAAAGGAGGATGATATAGCTGCATTAAGGAAGCAGGCAAAGTTTCCTCCTACTATCCATCCTGACACAGCAGAGCTTGTCCAAGAAAAACAGGTGGATAACGCTATGGAGTTGCTCCTGGTCATGAACAAGAGGATACTGCAGATGGAGGCAGAATTGGAAAAAGCCATGCAGGACAAGCAAGGGGAATCTGCCTCCCAGCCACCACAGA
Source organism: Pinus taeda (assembly GCA_000404065.3). NCBI lineage: Eukaryota > Viridiplantae > Streptophyta > Pinopsida > Pinales > Pinaceae > Pinus > Pinus taeda. The sequence continues at coordinate 14,361 of APFE030964609.1, read as the reverse complement.
CCTCAACAAACCTCCAATCTGCCCCTCCAGCACAAACAACAACAGCTCCTCCTACTGCTCCAGCACCTACCACAGCCACATCAGCAACTGGAGCAACTGTGAAAGACTCAGCAGCAGCAGAATCCGGTCTGAGCATGGAAGAAATGATGAAGGCTGTCAAAGAGCTGGAGAGCCAGGTCACAGAAATAAATGCTGCCAAGGAAAAACTGGCCAAGCTAGAGGCCAGTTATGACAAGTCAAAAATGACTGTGGCAGAAAAACAGAGGGAAATAAAGGCCTTGGAGGCCAAAGTAAAAACTCTAGAAAAGGAGTTGATGCTGGGAAACACCCTAGCGGAAATAAAAAGGATTATTTGGGCCAAGATTTGCAAATCTATGCAGGACCAATGGAGGTCCAATCAAGCCATTTTTTAGTAGGTAGAGCTGATAGAAATAGCTCACATAGAGATTCAGAGAGTCAGGACAGCCCTGGGAATAATGCCTGAGCAGGCAAACAAAATGATTCACTTCCTCAATAACCGCACTAGGGAGGAACTGGCTGCTTTACAAATAGCCAGCAGGATGGAGGCAATCCTCACTGCCAAAAAGGTACTAACATTGAGGAATTTCACCCAGACACTAGAGAGGAAGTGCCAAGAAATGAAGGAAGAAATAGATGAGTTCAGAGCCAAAGTGGCTATTTTGCAGGACAAAGGACTTCCAAGCCTAGTGACTGGTACAGGACAGCTGCTGCCATATAAGCATTATATGACAAGGGTAAATAGTTATGTAGAAAACCAGATCACAGCCTCCAGTAGCTCCACAGAAGAAGAAGGGCCTCCATCTGGGCAGACCCTCTATGACAAGCTGGAGAATCTATTCTTCATAGAACATGAGATTAATCATCTATTTGAGGTGCCTCCCAATTTTTATATACTTACAGAGGCAGATGAGACAGTGGTAAAGATGAGAAGACATCAGTTACCCGCGGCTGATTGGTGGCAAGCAATGTTGGAAATTTTGCCGAGATAGATCCACTTTGCTTGTTTACCTTTTTTGATACAGGTCAGCAGAAACAGGTCAGCAGAACAGGTCAGCACACAGGTACAGCAAGCAGCATACAGGTGACTCAGCAATCCACTCAAATATCACGCCGAAATGAACGCAGCATTTAAAGCACTGCTACCACCTATTTTTTACAGCCAAAAGTCAAATCTGCCTGACAAAGGAATGTCGGCTATCTCAGCCTTTAAAGTTACATTTAAGTATCATTTACTTTTGTAAGAGAGTTGGTGGTGCAATTTATTGCACCATAACTCTCCACTAAGATATTTTCATACCCTATTTTGTATATATATCCCCTCAGATAACGCATTGGGGGTGGGTTGTAATAGAATTCTTTCTGAAGAGCTCTGATGTATATTGAAGACTTTTGATAATAAAATTGCTGATGGAGATTGCTGGTTTCAATGCTGTCTGAGATGGATATTTAGAAGCTCTGTGTTGTTGCAGAATTCCTGTGTCATTTACTGAATCAATAAGTTTCTTCTAACTGTGTATGTGTTTCTTGTTTTTTCCACTATTTCATGTGTTCATAATCTTAGTAAATGGAGAAAAAGAATAGCCTAGGATTTGGTCCGAACACCCTATGCTCAATCTCTATTTTCTAAATATGTTTTCTGCTGGATTAGCCATAGATATGAATTATTAACTGCTCATATTTCAACTTATCCTAACATGATGAATACTGTTTAAGAATTCTTAACTGCTCTTAAGCATTACTTTCATGTTTTCTTTATTAGCATAGTGAAAGATTCTTAATTGCCTTTCGCTTACTAATTTTTCCACCATTTCACCAACAAATCTGATATATTGTTTTCACACATGCCTAACTTGCTCTGCAGCAACATTTTGTCTCCACATATCAATTCCCTAAAGCACAAATATCTCAACTCCATTGCCCAATGGAACAAACTGTCCAGTAAGTCAGTATTTCAGTTCTAAAAGGAATCATCAACCCACCAAAAATCAAACAAAATAGTGCATCATAACTAGTCTAAAACACTCAGCAAACAAAGCTAAACTATAAAGAGAGAGCCCTCTCTGGTTACAGGTAGACTAGGACCTGCAGCTAAAAGATTGGTTAGTGGTTACCTCGGCAACCATTCCCTTGAAAGACCAAGGGAACAACCTGAGTGATAACATAATGGCGACTCCACTGGGGACTTCAGAATTTGGATCATACTGTATGTCTGCCAAAATTACACTTAGAATCTGAATATCAGTCAGGAAACCTTTAAAGCTGTTTCTGTACCAACACTCACAGCCTCCAGGAAGAGTTGATATCTTCAAATACTCATTCCAGATGCACACACACCATTCCAAAGAATCCTATCAGGTCCCTGATACATAAAATTTCCCTAAAAAACTCAAAAGGACTAGCTCAGAAGCTGGCTCCCAAGAAGAATCTTCGGTACACTAGGGCTAATCCTGACCCAAACCCTCCTACTGTCTTTGAAAATCCTAATACAATCTCCAAACTCGTTAAGAAGCAGCAAAAACCAGATAATCTTGCTGACCTTAGTCCAGAGACAGTCCACCCTAACCCCATATCTACTCCAATCAAGGTACTTTTTCGTTCCACCCCTAATTCCCCTAGTTCCCCATCTACATCTCAAAGCCCTCCACCTACATCCTCATCCCCTACACATACTCCCTTGACCGGGACTTTAGGATCTACTATACATATTACCCCTGTGGTACCCGTGGTTCCCCTTGTCCCAGTTGTCTTTGTGAATCAACCAAACCCTGTGAATGTGGCTATGAGGTATGCACCTCTGCAACTACCTGCTAATCCTGTGGCCCTACCGCAAGATTATCAGGCCAAAATCTCATATTTTGACTCCACTGGCCCTTATTCAGCTATCTAGCATGCTAAGAGAATGCAAGATCATTTTGAAAATTATGAGATAGATGATGACACTGTGAGGATGAGAATATTTGTCCAAAGCTTAACAGGGGATGTGAGAACCTGGTTTAGATCACTTCCTGCAAACACCATCAATAACCCTGATGAGCTTTACCAATCCTTCACAAACAGATGGGAGAAAAAGAAAGATCCTCTGCATATACTTGGTGAATATGACATGATTAAAAGGGGTCCTCAAGAGACAGTTTTGGAATATTGTGCTATGTTTAACAATGTATATAATGCAATACCTCAAAACCTGAGACCTCCCCCTGACTTAGCCTTATATAAATTCCCAGATGGATTTGACCCGGACATGGCCTACCAACTGAAAGAAAGAGCCCCTCAAACCCTTGAAGAAGCTCAGAAGGTTGCTGTAACAGTTGAGGCAAACCTGATTGCTAAGAGGAACAGGGCTAAAATAGAAAAGAGAGTTGCCTTTAAGGAAGAGCCCTCAGCCTTAGACCAAAAATTGGATGCAATAATTTCAGGAATGAAGAGGTTAGGTGACAGGGTAGAATCTGTGGAAAGAAAATCTACATGGGAAGTACCACCAAATAACGCTAACAGGAATCCAAACTTTAGGAGGAACCAAAATCCTAGTGGGGGCAAAACCAACAATGATCCAGAAATTAGGCCTCCATTTCAAGAAAACTATGCTGAAACATCCACATCAGAAGAACAAGTGGATGACACCCATATCCACTTAATGGGTCTTGATGATGAGCACCAAGTCTTCCTAAGTCAAGAGGATCATGAAGAAGAAGACAGTAAACAGTTCCAAACTAGGTCAGGTGAATCATTTGATTTTAAACAAGGCTATGACACCACTGTCTATGAAGTCCATAAGCAGTACAAACTAAGAAGTAGGACTGTAAACATCACACAACCTGAAAAAACCAAGGATAGACAACAACCCAAGAATGCCATAATAACAGAACTAGTGAATGCAACTGATTCACTCACAAAGGAAGTAACTATTGAAGAAGTTACTGAACATACACAAAACCCACCAGCTACATCATCTGCACACCCCGATCCTAACAAAAAGCCTCAAGAGATGATTGAAAAACATAAAACCCAAGATCAAGGAGGAACCTTAACAGATAAAGAAAAAGGGCTCACCCATAACACTAAGGTCCAAACTGAGAAACCCTTTGACTTAGAAACTGAAATTGGTAAACTAAAAATAGCCATCCCTCTTGCAGAGCTAGCCAAGAATAACATCTATAAACAGCAGATTGAAAAGTCCCTCCAACTCACTCAAAATAAAGACAATGTCAATGTGTTGGATGACACCCTAGAATTACTGTTTGGGCCAGAGGTTGATGGAAAAACAGTAGGCACAGGGATTCTACCGTTTTATGTCAGCTTGCATATACATGACAAGATATTACACAATGCAATGTTTGACTCAGGCGCTTCTCATAACCTGATGCCGAAAGTTGTCATGGAAAGGCTGAATTTAGATATTACTAGGCCATACAAGGACCTGTTTTCATTTGATTCCAGCCAGGTTAAATGCCTAGGCCTGATAAAAGACTTGTGTGTATCCCTGGTCCAATATCCAAACAAAACAATCTTGATGGATGTTGTTGTTGTTGATATCCCACCCAAGTATGGGATGTTATTATCAAGATCATGGGGGGCTAAACTTCAAGGGTCCCTTCAATTGGACATGTCTTATGCTACTATCACAGTCTTTGGTCAACCCAAGAGATTGTATAGAGAGTCTCTAATGAAATACATGGTCAGCACTACAGAGAAGCCTCAAAACTTCCCCATATATGCTGTCCATTCAGACATAGACTCATATATTCTGTTCAATGACAATATAGATCACACAAACAATGTAGAAACTCAGATAATCAAAACAGATCAGCAGATTAATGAAGGAAAACTTGATATGGAAACATTGGTTGAGTTAAAAAAGGAGAATGTGCAAGAGGACAAAACATATGATGATGAAAATCAGACACTCAAAAAAGATCAGGACTGTGATAAACAAACAGCTCCTCTAGACACAAAACTGATCTTACTAAATGGGAAAATTGCCCCAGAAGTCCAACTAAATGAAAAACAATCCAAACTTCAACTCATAAGCCCAAACTACAGAGATGTTACTCAACCTCCCCTACAACATGAAATTCTGTGGTTCCTAGAATTTGATGGATCAGTTAACAAGCTAGGGGCAGGAGCTGGAATTTGGATCCATAATAAACAGAATAACCACGCAGAAGGCAGAGCTTACAGACTAAACTTTAAATGCACTAATAACATGGCTGAGTATGAATCTCTCCTGCTAGGCCTCAAGTTGGTACAATCCCTACAAGCCATAAAAGTGTCAATCCTAGGGGATTCAGACCTAGTCATCCAACAAGTCAACGACAATTTTGTTACCAATGACAAAAGACTGAGGTCTTATAGGTCTGCTGCCACCGAGCTACTAGAGTCTTTCACTGAATTCCACATTACCAAAATCCCTAGGGCTCAAAACCTTCATGCTCATAGTCTAGCTACATTTGCAAGTACCTGCAAGCTCCCTTTTGAGCCTCATCACTGTTTTACAGCTGAAGTAAAACACAGACCATCTGTCCCAAACAATGTAAAGGATTGGCAGGTGTTTGATAGTGACACACAAATAAATAATTTTCTGACTTTACAAGAAGATTTTTCAGGTCTAAACATAGACATTGAGGCAGCAAGTCAATCACAAATACTTAAGACAGAAAATAAACTACAAATACATGGTAAATACCATAACCAAGCAATATCACCTAAAACAGCCAACCAAATGCTACATCCTACAATCTTCAACCAGCACAACATACAAGGAATCCAGCCAGGTAAATATGAGGATTCAGCTGATTATGAAACAGAGGTGATAGAATTAAAAGATAATTTCCTTCCAATAGGATTAGCCCCTTTGGAAGACATTTTTGACTCCAATGACATTCCCAATAAACCAAAACTACAACCCCTAAACACTACCATAGAAGAGCATAACATTGGGACAACTAAAGAAGCCAAAATCATAAAACTATCTGCTGCATTACCTCCTGACCAAAAGCCCAAATACATTGACCTGTTTAAGGAATTTCAGGATGTGTTTGCATGGAGTTATGAGGATCTCAAATCCTATGACACCTCTGTAATACAACACACTATCCCTCTCAAGCCAAATCAGAAGCCCTTTAAACAAAAACTAAGGAGAATTAATCCCATGCTCCTCCCAGCAATGGAACAAGAAGTACAAAAGATGTTTAAAGCAGGCATAATAGCACCAATCAGATTCTCTGATTGGATCTCAAACCTAGTCCCCACTAGGAAAAAAACTGGTGAAATTAGGCTCTGTGTGGATTTAAGAAACCTCAACCAAGTATCATTCAAAGACAACTACCCCTTGCCTAAGATGGACCACATTTTGCAGAGAGTAGTTGGGGCCTCAAGGATTTCCTTGCTTGATGGTTTCTCAGGCTTCAACCAGATTTTGGTCCACCCTGATGATCAGGACAAGACTGCATTTACAACCCCATGGGGAACCTTTAAATATGTTAAAATGCCATTTGGCTTGAAAAATGCAGGGGCTACATTCCAAAGAGCAATGGACATTGCTTTTGCTAAAGAGATTCATGACTTTCTGGTCATTTATTTAGATGATCTCACACCTTTCTCCAAATCTGACCAAGACCACTTAAAACATCTAAGGCAAATATTTACAACTTGTAGGAAATACGGAATTTCCTTAAATCCTAAGAAATCCTTGTTTGGTCTGGAAGAAGGTAAACTATTGGGTCACATTATCTCCAAAGATGGCATCAGAATTGATCCAGATAGAATCCAAGCCATCTTACAAATGCCTCATCCAAGAAATATAAAGGAATTACAAGCCTTTTTGGGAAAAATCAATTTTCTAAGGAGATTTATCCCAAACTTGGCTGAGATAAGCAGATTGCTCAACAACATGCTCAAAAAAGATTCAAAAGTAAAGTGGACAGCAGAAGCAAATCAAGCCTTTGAAGGCATCAAGTTTGCCCTCACCCAAACTCCTGTCCTAACCAACCCTCAGTTTGATAGGGAGTTCATCATATTTTCCTTTGCTTTCCAACACACAATTGCTGCAGTTTTACTGCAGAAAGATGACCAAGGGAATGAGAAACCCATTGCGTTCTTTAGTAAAGCTCTTAGAGATGCACCCCTCAAGTACCAGATCATGGAAAAACAAGCATATGCTTTGGTCAAAGCTATCAAAGACTTTAGGATTTACATCCTGTACTCCCATGTAATAGCCTATGTACCAAGCCCAATTGTCAAAGATATACTCACTCAAGAAAACTTGGAGGGTAGAAGGGGAAAATGGATTGCAAATATCCTAGAATTTGATATTGAAATAAAACCTACAAAACTTATAAAAGGGCAGGGCTTGGCCAAACTGATGTCTGAGACAAATTTCCAAGCCTTGGACATCAATCAACTGGACAGTAAACCGGAGCTGGCGACTCCAAGGATCAATGTAGCCTTTGAACAATCCCCCTGGTATGCTGATATTTGTTATGTGTTACAAAACCTGTGTGCTCCCCCAGGGCTGTCCAGAACTAAAAGTAGGTTCTTAAAAATGAAAACCTTAAAATTTTGTGTCATGGAAGGAAATCTGTTTTGGAAAAACCATGAGGGTATCTTATTAAACTGTTTAATTGAAAATGAAGCTGATAAGATCATGAGAGAATTTCATGCAGGGGATTGTGGTGGGCATCTATATTGGAAGTCCACTGTAGACAAAATACTAAGAGCAGGATACTATTGGCCTACTTTGTTCTCTGATGTCAAGAAATTCACTACTGCATGTCATAAATGTCAAGTGTTTGAAGGAAAGAGACAATTGCTGCCATTACCTCTAAGGCCTATTGCAACAGAAAGACCATTTCAGCAATGGGGCTTGGATTTCATTGGAGAAATCAACCCCTCATCTTCAGGCCAACATAAATGGATTCTGACAGCAACAGACTACTTCACAAAATGGATTGAGGCAATCCCATGCAGACAATCAAATGACTCCACTATCATTCAGTTTCTTGAGACCAATATCCTTGCCAGATTTGGATGCCCTGATAAGATAATAACTGACAATGCTGCTGCTTTCAGATCCAAGAAGATGGTCAGCTTCTGTCACAAATTTCACATAACTTTGGGCCATTCTACTGCATATTATCCCCAAGGAAATGGCTTGGCAGAATCTTCAAACAAAAGCCTTGTGAGTATGATAAAGAAAGTGTTGGAAGAAAACAAAAGGAATTGGCACAAGAAACTCATCAATGCCTTATGGGCAGATAGATTAACAACCAAAAGATCAATTGGGGTTAGCCCATATGAGTTAGTCTATGGACTAGAAGCCAAGTTTCCTTCATCACTAGGGATCCCTGTCATGAAACTACTGCAGGAAATTCAAGCTGAGCCTAATGATATGCAAAGGAGAGTGAACCAAATTATATGTCTACAACAAACCAGGGACCAAGTTTACAACAGAGTTCAAATCCTACAAGAGAAGCTCAAGAAAGCTTTTGACAGGAGGACCAAAGCTGAGGATTTCAATATGGGTGACAAAGTTCTCAAGTGGGATTCAAGGAGAGAAAACAAAGGAAAGCATGGAAAGTTCGATTCCCTTTGGAGAGGGCCATTTGTCATTCAAGCAGTACAGGGAAATAACACCTACTTTCTCAAGAATCTTGATGAAACTGATTTGGATGAAGGTCCTGTCAATGGCAGGATGGTCAAACACTATTTTGAGTACCTTCCATAAATGCAGCAGGGCTTCCCTTGTACATAATTTACTGTATATAGTGTTTTTTTTTAAAATATGTGAACGAATTGATTTCAAGAATCCTACAGAGGCAGGAGAAGACCGTGCCCTAGCACATTTATGAATATGGCATTCTGCAATTTTGAGGTTTCAAGGATGAAAAACTCCAGATGCAATGACAATGGCAAAGGACCAAGGCAGGCTGATCTGCTGTTCTTGGTCTTTCAAAAAAGAAAAACCATCCCCATGTGGAGCCACTGTTGGATACCTATACCAATAGGTTTCATATTTCATGATGGGCTAATTCAGGTGCCAAATATGCTCTACTTTGCTGTTTCAAAGATCCCATATTTCCAAGGAAGGCAAGGGGCATACATACCTTCATGTCTATTAAAAATCTTGATGGATGGTCCAACAGCCTAATCTGGATCATGCCATGTTTCAATTTTTTTTGTTATAGAATAGAGGAAGAAATCTACCCAAACTGTATAATCTTGGCAGATCAGTAGTTAGGCAGAGGAAATAAGGTTCCCAACTGCTTAATCTGGGACCTTGGAAGAAATAAGGCCAGTGCTAGATAGGACATCAAAGGAAAAAGCCAATGAAAAAGAAAAGGCATATAAAGGGTCTGCAAGTCTAAATGCACCCTCCAAGTGTTGCGGGATAATATCCCCTAAGGTTCTTGGGTGGAACCTTAGCAGACTGAAAGTTATCTAAGTTAAGAAACACACACACACACAACCGTTTATGCTATAAAAACTACTTCTAGGGTGAGAGGGGCATACCTGAGGTCCTACGTTTGGGTAGTTA
>APFE030964590.1:0-42917 GCA_000404065.3 Pinus taeda | reverse complement strand
TATCCAGCAAAATGAAGAGACACAACCTACAGCAAATCCGCTGTAATATCCTCTGTCTTCTCTCACAGTCTCACCTCTCTGTTTCTTGCTCACATAGAATACACGTCTATCTCACAGCCTCAAATACAATGCCCTCATACAAAGAGAGGGGGTTGCCTTCTAGGGCAAAAAAACCCTAAACTAAACATAAGTTCTACCGTTAGATCATCCGCATAATGAACGGCCCAGATTGACTAGAAATTACTATACTTTTACAAGGCAATTTTACAGCTGTTTTTAGCTTCGGGGGCGCTACCCCCAAAAACCCCCGCCAGGGGGGGGCTCCCAAAGGTCGCAGCCACCCCCCCCTGGACCCCCCCTGCAGCGAATATTTTACGGGCAGCGTTGCTGCCCCCATTTCGAACTGGGGTCCAATGTGGCGGTACTTTTGAATATAGAAGATAATCAGGCTCCACACCCAACATACACCTCCAATGTATTTGAGCAATGTGTCTTGCGATGAAAGATATACACCCAATATGAAGGCTCTCCTCTTAAAATATTGAGTATAAGATTGCACATTTTTCTCCATAGATTGCCTAAAGTTCTGCCAATCCATAATAGCTTGTTGCATATATGCTAATGGATAAAACTTCATTCTTAATTAAACAATAAAATCATTCCAAGAGGAAAAATGCTTACCACGTTTCTCCATGTCCTCTTCAGTTTCGGCTTCTGAACAAATTAGTGTTGCACCTTCCAATCTAAGAGAAGTAAGTTGAATCTTGCTTTAATCATCTTTGACTCTTTGTATTCTGCAATACACTTCAATCTAATGAATCCAATTGTCTAATATTTATTTATTTACCTCTCCATTGTACATAGAAAATTCAAACTTAATATCAAGCTTAAGTAAAGGCGTTTTACCATGACCTCTTGGGGAACTTGGAAGTGCTTCTGAAAGGATAGTGGTAGTAGAGGAAGATGAGGCTAAATATGAAGATGAAGATGATGATGAAGGTGAAGGTGGTGGTTTTTCACCATTCCATCCAGTCCCTTTTGGAGCCTTATCTTTTCTTCTCCATGGGATTTTCAGATCTCTCCATACAATATGGAATTCCTCTCCTCATACAAAACCTTAACCATATCTTACATCTCAAAGAATTCTTATCTGAAGGTCTTATCATCTTCAAACATATCTTATCGAATTTCTTCATGTGCCATGACTATTGAAGCATCAGGAGTGCTTTTTCTACTTGAAACAATTTGAGATCTTGGCTCCACCAATTCTCCTTCTCCTCTTTTGAGCTTCAACCCTGTAAGCATTAGAGAAACAACTTGCAAACAAAATTAATCTACAAAAATAAACCTTTTTCTCTCATAAAATGACCTATATGTGGAACTTGAAGATTTCTTAAAAAATTTGCAAGTTAAATTTTTATGTGTTTTGGGTAGAGGATGAACTTACTAAACACATAAAAAAGTAAATTCAAACCAAAATTTATAGTCAAAAAGTGACAATTAAGCACATCTAAAACACATAAGGAAAAAAATGATAGAGGACTTCAGCCCTCTCTTGGACTACATCTCTTGGTCCAGCTTTCAATGTAGGGCCTCTGTCATTATGATAAAAAGCATGTGTTTACATCAAGTTATAGTACTCAAAATGCTAAAGCAATGGCTCCAATGGATCCAAAATAGTAAAAACCCCTATTTTGGTTATTTCTACACCTTATTTGGACAAAAATTGAGAAAGTTATGCCTCTTTCTCTCTTTTCTCTAGTTCTATAGCTAACCATCATAAAATTTGGCCAAAGTCTGGCTCAAGCACCCCAAATGTGAAACAGGCACACAAAACCTAACACTATTCCCACTCACTAGGGGAAATTGTAGGATAGTTAATGACACCATTAAGTCCCAACTGTCGAATGTTTTGATCACATGGCAACTATTTGACTACTTAGGGGGGCGAGATTCGAGGGCTACTGTCTGGCCCCCTCTTCCAAGTGCACTCCTAGTTATATGGGGTGTTGAAATCACTGTGGGATGGCCCCCTTTGTCTTCCAAATATGGGGAGAAAACTATATTTAAGTTTTAAGAGTGTGAAATATGGTGGATGGAGCTAACCCCTAAGGGCCTAGCCCTAAGACACATGTATTCCATATGCCCTTGACGGATGCGAAAGGTGCCAATCCAGAAGGTGCTAAGCTTTAGCCGTAGCCATAGTTGCATGCCACCCTCAAGTAACCAGGAGCACAGAGGGATAAAGTGTTGAGCAAAAGGCGCTTGGGGTAAGTGAACCAAAACCAGGTTCCATGACCACCATATGACCAAGCACGGAAGGAAAAGGGGCCTGGCAGGAAGGGCTGGATGTTAGCCCTGACCTTGCCTGCGTGGCCCATATGTCCACATTTTTCAGGCCTAAGGAGGTAGAGGGAAAATTAATGATTCAAAAAATTACATATTAGATGGGAAAATTTGTATTTCAATTAGTGATTTTTTTGGGTGGATTTGTAGGACAGTTAGCCAGAAAGTCCAAAATTGTAGGATGTTTAATAGGAAAGTTCAGGGAGGAGCTTGCAGCTCATAATGTTTTGCACTTTTCATGAAATTAAGCTCAGAAAGAGGTTGCCTGGAAGTTTTTTGATACTCTGAATCCATTGGTGACCCACGTTTTCTAATTTGAGCACATATAAATGGCCTTTTTGTAGGTTGGAAGCTAAGATATGTATGGATCAAGTAGAGTTTAGTAGAATTTCCTGAGGGTACCAAACTGTAAGTTTCACATATAGGTCATTAAAGTATGCATCTGCACCTGCACCCTCTCCTGCTTCTTCCGACCCTGTACCTACTCCACTTGCTTCTTTCCATGATACATAGGATTGTACGTCAACCTGTAGAAACCATGCTCTCTAACTCTGAGTATAATCCCGTCAAAATTAGAGCCTCTGAGCTTGAGTCTTGCCATCCCATCTTGGAACAAGAATTCAAGCATTTTCCTCTCGATCATTGAGACATGAATCATACTATATCTGAGTCGTCGTACAAACAGTACATCCTTGACTCGCATCATACATCTTATCTCCATCTTGAATGACACAAAACCTGATCCTCAGATCTCCAACTAACTCTTGTCACCCAAAAACATGTGCAACTTCTAGTCCCATCAAGCTAGAGTCTCAAAAACCTCCTGTGACTCTGGAATATGCTTTGTCACATCACTGTCCATGTACCATCCATCCTCAGTGATAATACCCTTTGAGAAATGAGAAATCATAGTAAATTCCTCCTCTTCCAATCTCCTGTAGATATCATCTATCGAAGCTGAAGTGGTAGCTCTGGCATTCTACTTTCTTTTCTTCTTCTTATCATTTCACTTCTTCTTCATTGGACATCTTCATGAAAAATGACCAATCTCACCATAGTTGAAACACTTGACTTTACTAAAGTCCTTCGTTTATTACCCTTCATTCATGATGCAAGTTCCATGTCATCATATGGAGCCATCTACTTCAGATGAAGATCCTCATCCCATAACTCTTCCTGAATGAATTCATCCCACAACGTATCTGACTTTAGCAGTTTCTCCCTAGCAACAATCCCTTTGATGAAGGGCTGCCATTCCTCGGTGAACCCTTTAAAGGAAATCCTTACCATATATCCATCTAAGGTAGACACACTGATGGCAGAAATCTCATCCTTGACCAGAGACAATATTGTGAAATACGAGGTCACATTTTCACCCTTTATCATATTTGTGGACTTCAACATATCCTCCAACATTAGTACCCGTTTCTTGTTCCTATTCTGGGAAAATTTTCGAAGAGCCATCCACATCTCATGCGCATTGTTCATCCTAGAAAAACAAGCTATTAGGGCATGCCTCATATCTTTCCAGCTCCATAGGGTTGGTTGGCTTCTTGATATATTTCTTGGCGATCTCCTAGAGCTCGTTGACCTGTAAGACCAACTTTATCCCTTACTTCCAAGGATTATAGTTGGATAACCCTGCAACTTGTCCTCTTACCAGAGACCTACCTGCAACTTTCACATTGTAGTGAACACTTCGCTCATAATGTTACCAACTCCCTCTCACGTTGTACTTCATTGTGCACAACCCTGATTTACTTACTATCAAAGTAGCTCAAACCTCCATCTGATTCATTGTTGAGTTTGCATCACCTTGGGTCTAGGTTATAGTGTTAAAGTCATTGATGCTACCAAACCAAGAATCTCAACCATAAACTGTCTTTCACAATAGAAATATAAAGTAGTAAATCACATATTCTCAAATATACAAGGTTTTTAAAAAAATTGTACAACATGTGAAATCTCAATCTTCGTTATATTAAACCAAATCTAAATAATACAAGAGTCTATGGTATACAAGATACAATGACAAATGTCGTTGTAGCTTCTATGTCATATCCCATCCTGTGAGTACTTCACTCCTGTTCTTCTCACTAGTAGTGGCTTAGTCCATCAAAGCATATACACATCAAGACTCTAAGAGGGTTTCCTCCTATCATTGATGAAAGCCACATCTTCTACAATGAAAACAATCTCATCAAAATTCTCTTTAGGCTGGCCAATACCTGAGCTCCAATCTTCCAATATACCAATCACTTTCGTCCACTGAAGTGTTGCACATAAGGTTACAATACTTCACCCAAACATGCATGAACAACATCCTTCTTGTATTCTGCTGTAGGGTTGCCTTGGCTAGCCAACACGCTTCCTTCCAATCAGCTCTGCAGCACCAAATCACATCGCTGCAAGATCTTCTCCTAGTTGCAGTATTATTGCTCAAGACAACCCAACACACAACTCCCACAAGCTACTGCAATCGTGGTCCAGTCTGGTCACAAACTTGACCCAATACACCTCTCCAAAATGTTGTTGTCCTCTTCTTTCACTTGATGTCACTGTACCACTAGTTAGGGTGCACAACGCTGCCCTCCACCCACACACAGTTGACAATATAAGTCTATTAAGGGTGTGGTCTTCCAAGGATTAGACTCTCCACACCTACGCTGCCCAAAATCTACGATCAATCCTTCAGTAGTGCGCTTAGCAACAATCCATTTATTGGCTATGGTCTACTGCCTAGCACAACAACTATTTTAGGCTTACCACATCCCTCAAATCACCCTAATAAACCCATAAGATAACTTTGTTTTGTATTTTAGCCATACAACCTTCACTTCCCAACCTTTCTACACTAGATCACACTTGAAGCAACCCTTTTGGCCCTGGTTTAACCCATAAAAAAAATCTTACAAAGAGTCTAAACTCCTTCCCAACAACTCGGCCTCAAACAAAGGCCCTTCATGTTGCTCCTTCTCCTCCTTACACATTGTCCCAAGTCCTCTTCTACTATGGCTAGGTCTATCCAAATTTAAGAGCTCTCTTAGAGATGCATTAGCACAAGATGGATAATCTAAAACCCTCCAACACACCTTGTATTTATACACATATAAGGGATCGATGAATTGATGAGGAGATCCATCTATTAGAATACTTTTATACCAAACCTGCATGACTTGGTAACCAATAATTACCTTGTCAACTTCAAAAATTCATTTCTCTCTAACAACAACTCAGATTCAGATGATACTCAATGCGTTGCAATCATATCACCGAGAACTAACATCCTCATCCATCACATGTTGTACCTCCATCACAGTTTTGGCTCAAAGCATGATGGTTGTGAAACCCCACACCTGGGTTCCAAGCCCACAAGCTGCCCATATGGTGCTTTTCTCTCCAAACCTTCAACATTGGGGCTTGGAGTACCTACCAAGCTACATAAAAAATTATCTCAATATGGAAATAAATCATGGCCAACCATGTTTATTTTAGTGTTTATAATATTTACCTTAGGGTTGATATACCTTGGATTTACAATATTAGTCCCTTTGGTTTAATATTATTCAATGAAGGTTAACCATGTTTTATAAAATCAATTTTGGTCAACCATTGGCCAATGTTGGATTGTGACAATGATTGCTTCAATATGAAAATCAATCCTTGTCTCAACCATGGTTCGACGTCACATTATGACAAAGATTGCCTCAATATAATAATTATGGTAAATGATGTCAATCATCATCAAGCATGGTAAACAATGTTTTATAAAGTCAAACATGGTTATCCATGGTCAATCATGCTCAACCGTGGTCAAACATCGCATTGTGATAAAAATTGTCTTAATATGAAAATCAACCATAGTTAAGCATGGTCAATAATGGCCGAGCATTGTATTGTGACAAAGATTGTCTTTATATGAAAATC
The DNA here is from genome assembly GCA_000404065.3 of Pinus taeda. Lineage (NCBI taxonomy): Eukaryota > Viridiplantae > Streptophyta > Pinopsida > Pinales > Pinaceae > Pinus > Pinus taeda. The sequence continues at coordinate 36,644 of APFE030964590.1, read as the reverse complement.
AACCATGGTCAACCATGTTGAGTTTTGTGTTTAAAATATTTATCTTAAGGTTTACATACCTTGGGTTATAATATTAGTCCCTTGGGTTTAATAATATTCTCTTGTGTTCATAATCCCTTTGGGTTTTAGTATTAATCCATTGGGTTTTTTATTCCCGTGGGTTTATAATAACAACCTCTTGGGTTTATTATTCTCGTGGCTTTATAATAACAATCCCTTTGGTTTATAATATACATCATGGTCACCCATGGTCAATCATAGCCAACCATGGTCAAACATGGTTAACTATGTTTATTTTAGTGTTTACAATATTTACCTTCAAGTTTATATACCTTGGGTTTATAATATTAGTCCTTATGGTCCAACTCCACATTGTGACAACAATGGTAAACCTTGTTCCAATGTCACATTTTGACACAGATTGTCTCAATACGAAAATGAACCATTGTGAACCATCGTCAATCATGTTCAACCATGGTCCAATGTCGCATTGTGAGAAACATTCTCTCGATTTGAAAATCCATCATGGCCAAGCATGGTCAATTATGTTCCAATGTCACATTGTGACAAGGATTGTCTTAATATGAAAATCAATCATGGTCAACCATGTCTATTTTAGTGTTTATAATATTTTTCTTAGGGTTTATATGCTTAACTTTATAATATTAGTCCCTTTGATTTAATATTATTCAATGAAGGTCAACCATGTTTTACTAGGGTCAAGGATTGGCCATCATCAAATTATGACAAAGATCATTTCAATATGAAAATCAATCATTGTCTCAATTGTGGTCTGATGTCACATTATGACAAAGATTGTCTTAATATAATAATCATGGTGAACGATGGTTGATCATTGTCAACCTTGGTTAAACATGGTCAACCATGTTTTATAAAGTCAAACATGGCCATCCATGGTCAATCATGCTAAACCATGGTCAAATGTCACATTGTGAAAAAAATGTCTTGATATGAAAATCAACCATGGTTAAGCATGGTCAACCATGGTCGACATTACATTGTCACAAGGATTGTCTCTATATGAAAACTAACCATGGTCAACCATGTTTATTTTAGTGTTCACAATATCTATCGTAGGGTTTATATACCTTGGGCTGATAATATTGGTGCCTTGGATTTAATAATATTCTCTTGTGTTCATAATCACTTGGGGTTATAGTATTAACTCTTTGGGTTTATAATTCCCTTGGGTTCATAATAATAATCCCTTGGGTTTATAATATCAATCATGGTCAACCATGGTAAGTCATAGCCAACCATGGTGAATCATGGTCAACCCTGCTTATTTTAGTATTTACAATATTTATGTTAGGGTTTATATACCTTGGGTTTATAATATTGCCCCCTTGGGTTTAATATTATTCACGTGGGTTCATAATCCCTTGGGGTTTTACTATTAATCCCATGGGTTTATTTTTTTTTCCCCTGAGAAAAAGTCGTAATTTCTATTAGTGATTAAGAAATTACATTTTGTATATGCCGAAGCATTCATATATAGGCATCTAGGCCTATCGAGTTCATAGTCCATAGGACTAGTTAGACAAGATTAAATTATGAAAAACTCCACGCAGGGAGCAGTGCGACAAAATTGTGTGCTGTAGGATATAACCGAGCTCTACGCAGAGATCCATATATATACTGTAGATGTCCAAAATTTTGATGCTGTAACTGAGCATAAATACATAGTATATATGTACAAAAATAAACAGTAATTTGTATGCTGTCATGGGCACTATTTCCCGTCTGCTATATGATCATCAAAGGAAGGTGGTAGTGCTGGTAGAATTGGCCATAAATCTCCTCCTATATCAACCACTAATCTCCTTGCCTGAGCGCAACCTCTTTGGAAAGGTGATCCGCAGTGGTGTTTTGTTCCCTGTAGATATGTAGACATGTAAAAGATTCAAAGGAGGTAGTCAGTCGTCTTGCTTCGTCCAGAATATGTCTCAATGAGAAAGCATGACATTGTGATGCATTATTCAGCCAGCTGCAAACAATTTTAGAGTCACCAAACAATTGAAGGTGTTTGCATTGCTTTTGGATGGCAAAATGAATAATATGTTTAGCCGTGCATAGTTCTGCATAATTATTAGTGCCTCTTCCTAAATTTATTTGAAACTTGAAGCAATGAGTGTCATTGAGATGCAAAATAGCACCTCCACCACATCCGGCCTCTTGGGCTGAGCCATCAAAGAAAGCCCATGGTTTGGATTTGTCTATGTTCAGCTGTCTGAGAATGCGAACCTGGGCAGTGGTATCCTCTTCAAGTATTATATTGTAATCAGCTATAGTATTGAGGAGGATGGAGGGCCAATGAGGGGCTCTATGATCAAATATCGTCTTATTCCGGGCTATCCAGATAGCCCAACAAACAAGGAGTGGGATATTGCAGGATTTTCCGGTGTGATTCTGGTTCCAGGTTTCCCAAGCATCTATGATGTTGCTGCCTTGCCAATTTCTCAAGTGCGGGAGGTGGCCGATGAGGGAATTCCAGAATTGTAACGTAACGTTACAGGTCAGGAATAAGTGATCTATGCTTTCTTCCTCCGCAAGACAGAGATGAACGCGAAACGGGTCATGAAAGGATCTCTTCATTAGATTAGTGCCCGTAGGTTCCCATGGGTTTATTATTCCCTTTAGTTTATAATATTGATCCCTTGGGTTTGTTATTCCCTTTGGTTTATAATATCTATCATGGTCAACCATGGTGACATTGTGTCAAATATTTTCTCATGGTCAAACTTCACATTGTGACAACCATGGTCATACTTGATCCAATGTCACATTCTCACACAAATTGTCTCAATATGAAAGTAAACCATCATGAACCATTGTCAATCATGGTCAACTATGGTCGACGAGGGTCTAATCCCCTCGGTTTATTATTCCACTGGGTTTATAATAACAATCCCTTTAGTTTATATTATCAATCATGGCCAACCATTGTCAATCATAGCCAAACATTGTCAATCATGGTCAACCATGATTATTTTAGTGTTTAATTTTTAACGATTAATAAATTATTTATTTATATTTATTTACCAACAATGAATGAGTTAACTATTTAATAGTTAAATGAATTATTTATTATTTAAATAATTAACAATAAATTTGAGATCCTAGTCGTGATGATGAACCTAGATCTAGGTTCAGAATGCGTCGACCCTTTGCTCTATATGTGATTTCTCCAAAAAATATGAACATTATATCAAGAATCACAAAAACATAAAATCTGAAAATATTTAATATTAACAAATATAATTAACAATATTATATTATTATTAGTATTAATATTATATATTAATTTTAAATTTTAATTGTGTAATATTAATATATTAATTTAGCATATTAGATATATAATATAGCATATATTAAGTTAATGTTTACGGCCTAAGTCAACTACATTTATAAATGTTGTTGTGCTAGAACAATCAAATTAATAAATATGGTTGATATATATCTTAGACATCAACTTATTTAATGTGTAATAGCAATTAATGAAGTTGGTTTAAATTCAAATATTTTTTAATGATTTATCTTAAAAAAAATATATCACAAAAATATCACCCAATACATTTATATTTATTTATATTAAATTTAAATACATTCACTTATTTATTTATATTTTTTATTATTTAAATTTAATTAAAATATTTATATTTACTTATATAAATGATTTATAATTTGTTATATTTATTGCAATTTCTATACTTAAAAAATTCAATTAATAAAATTATCTTTTTATGGGCAACTGAACTCAACTTGTAACATAAATTTCAAATTAATAAACGGTAAGAAAACGATAAATAGAATATATTAGCGTAATGTTGAGTAAGGCTGTTGTAAAGCTAATAAAACTATAATCTAGGTTGGCTTGTAATGTTTGCTGGGCAATTCAAAACAACATGCAGACAATCGCCCGAAGTGCTCTGCGCTCGAATTAGCCCATTCAAAATAGAACGAAGTGTTTGAATTGGTCGACGGTATGGATTTGTAAATAAATTAAACTATCATTTGCACCAGATGTTGCAAAGGAAACGACGTAAGGCATAAATTGAAGAACACAAATACAACAAAAGAATACTTCAATAAAGAATAAAAATATATTGAACGCTCAAATCAATGCCCCATTAACTAGAACCACTTAGTAGACATATCTATCAACATTAGGATTATACACAATCATCAAGAAATTTCCCATATACAAACAACACCTTCCACATGAACCTTTTGTCACATCCACATTTTAAAAAATTCTTTGGAACATGATTGGAATCTCCCATATTGCCTTCTTCATTATGCAGATAAATCTTCCATATTGTTATTTTCATCATGAATATTGTTAGTTCATTGTTGTAAAGTGTTACTGTGTTAAATTCAATACTATAAGTTCGACAAGCGAAAAAAATTCCTCAATTAGCATAATATGCATTTTTCTCTCAACCATGCATAAAATGAATTGTTAAAGAACAAGATATCATTTTAGTTTTGTATTCTAGAAATATACTAAAGCTTTAGGAAGCTTGATGAAATAGTTGTATACAATAAAGGATTATTGAAGAATTTGAAAAGGATGACTAAAGAATTTGAGAAGGAACAATTGTGTAAATTAAGAGATCAACTAAAGAATTAAAATTTGAACATTAGATGAAATGAGTATTTAATTAGAACTTCTCATAAAAATTTCTTAACTTGTGAGGTAGGATATCAAATTTCAACCCTACATAGAATGACATTGTTTAATAATAAAATACCATTTTAGTTTTCCAACCGAGGAACATATTAAGGTTCTTAGGAAGCTTATAAAACAATTATGTACTTTAAGAGATCCTTGAAGAATTTGAGAAGGACAAAAAAGAGCAAGTTGTTCCATATAAATGTTAGTTACTTTATGTATAGAGTTTCCAACATGATAGGAAACATGTATGTATAGAGTTTCTCTTTTGTGGTTTCTTCAATTATTTCAAGGATTAGCTCTGAAAATAACTAAACTATTGAAACAAATTTACTTCAAAAGAATTGAATAAGAAACACCCATTGCCTCCTCTTAGAATGGAAACTTGCAATGTAACTCTGTAAGCAATCTAATCATTGTTAATGCTTTTGCAGAGCTCATTCCCATCAAAGAAGTCCTGCAACAACTGTTGTGATTCGAGAATTCCCACTAACCAAAACAATATCATGGATGAATCTCTTACCATCTTAGCATGTCAAACACTTTTCTATAGGCTCCATGCACTTTGAAAATAGATTTGTTTTCAGCTCTTCAGACCTAGCATTAATTATTGTTGAATAAAAGCCCATGCCTCCATATAATGAATCAATATATGTGGTTGTCTGAGTAGTGGATGAAGAAGACCTCCTCAACAACAACATTTTGATGCTCATTCCAAGCAGTTTATCAAGACCAAAATCTAGTTCAATGGTTCAATCCATTCACACATAATTTTCGACATATATGATCTTGCTGAGCATAGGTCACGTTCCAATCAGGATTGACTTCATTCTCAAATCTGAAATCCATGCAAAAATACCTATATAAGTTGGTGGTTAATGCAGTCTATCTTAGACTGTGAACTGAATAATCTTCATTACTCTTTTTTATGTTTTGCTACCCAAAACTGAAAGTAAAATTGGCCTACATTGCTATGCAGCTTTGCAGGCAACTGCCTCTTTGGGGTTAATGATTTTGCAGATCTGATTCTCATTAAAGAAGTCTTGCAACAACTGTTGTAATTTGAAAATTCCCACCTTGGGCTTTGCTCTTTGTCAAGGGCTGGCAAGTTTTATGGATATGTTGTTGTTGAGGAATAGGATGAGATTTGCTATATTTACAGTTTCTTTCGTTTTCGATAAGGCTACAGTAAACTAAAATGCTAAAATAGAAATATAATATTGAAAAATTGAAGTTTAAAATTTAGCTAGGTAAGTAAAAAATTGGCATATCTGAGGCATTTTCTTCATCTCAGACATTTCCTCCCGTGTTTCCACTATGTTTCCCAAGGAGGTGTTAAAAATTTCGGAGATGGAAACAGTAGCATCGTACTATTACCGTGAAATCCTATACAGGTTACTTCACGAGCTACATGTTGACCTGTTATAGGCATACCTCCATGAATTCTAGCTTGAAGCCCACCACATATGATATGCATCTGGAAATTAAAGATATGGGAACCTTAGTTATGTCAAGGTCATACATGAGATAGTCCCAAAAATATTTGGGAAATAATACCGTGTTTCTTCCTTGAGTTTGTGGCAGTAGGATAATCAACAAAACCAAAACACTCTCTCTTAATACACTTAGATGAGAACACCAAGCTTGTCAATTGAGTATGTAGGAAAGACCTATCTCTTCTTTGAAGGAATGGTTGTGTTTCTGGGAATAAAAACGTTCATAACACTTCCGGTTGTATTGTGACCAAGAAAAAGAGCAGCAACATCAAGAAGTAACAGGTCTTGTATATCCATTGCCTCCTCCACTTAGAGTGACATCTTGCATTGCAACTCCGTAAGCAACAACCTCATCAGTTTTAATTCTTTTCTAAAGATCATTTCCATTAAAGACGCCCTGCAACAATTGTTGTGATTTGAGAATTCCCACCAACCAAAATAATATCATGGATGAATCTCTTGCCATCTTAGCATCATAATCAACAAAACCAAAACACTCTCTCTTCGCACACTCACATGAGAACACCAAGCTTGTCAATTGAGTATGTAGGAAAGAACTATTTCTTCTCTCAAGGAATGGTTGTGTTTCTGTGAATAAAAAAATTCAAAACACTTCTGAATAATCTGAAAAATGTCAAGGTCATACATTAGACAGTCTGCAAAAATATTTGGGAAATAATACCGTGTTTCTTCCTTGAGTTTTTGGCAGTAGGATAATCAACAAAACCAAAACACTCTCTCTTCATACACTCAGATGAGAACATCTATGTATGTTTTAGGTTGTTGAAGAGATTGATGGTGGGTACCCATTTGGTTTGATTATTGCATTGGGATTGATTCAACAATGTACTAATCCAAATCTGCGGTTTTGAGTGTGTTCTCAAAGAATCCGTGAACCCCAAATCTGCGGTTTTGAGTGTATTCTCAAAGAATAAAGACTTCGAATACGTCTTGAGGGAATTTTGCTGGGATTGATCTTCTCCAAGTTGGGTGTCTGCATTGAATGATTTTGGGCTTTGATATGCTAGATACGTTGAAGACATTTTGAGGTTATTAAGATTGTTCTGCTGCAAGTTGGGTTTTTGCATTGAAGAATTTGGGCTATTAATATCATGTTCAAGCAGTGATCTAACGGGTATCCAAGATCCAAGGGATTCAAGGTCAAGCATGCGTTTCAGATAGCCTTACTGGTTGCTGTGAGCATATGGTTGCTGTATTAGTTTAAGCATTCTCATGATAAGAAGCAGGCATATCAAAAACAGGCGTCTCTGAAGGTTGAGGCCAGTGGTGATGGTGGCAGCGGATGGAACAGTGATGTATTTGGGCGTAAAGGGAAAGTGGAAATCCCTTAGGATGTTGGTGATACTGTGGATGTGGTGAAGCATGAAGGAAATACTAAGGAGGAAGAGGAGACCGTGGATCGGCATGAGACGGTGGAGGAAAATGGTAATGAAGATCATGGTGGTGGAGATGATGAGCTAGATCACCACAAGGATGAAAATAGTGAAGAAGAGAGTCAGGAGGAGCATGAAAGAATTAGAGAGAATGCCATGAATAATGAAGCAGGGAAGGAGTCAGAGGCAGCGGAAGAGGAACAAAATGGTGATGTGGGAGCCAAGTTTGCGCAGATGAAACAGGAAAATGGGGATACAGAGGAATCCCCAGAGGCTAAAGATGAACATAATGAGAGCCAGGAGGAAATCCCAGAGTCTAAAGATAAAGAGCACGACAATGAGCAAAGTCTTGAAGACAAAAATGCTGAAAACCAGACTGAACATAATGAGAGCGATGAAGAAATTGCAGAATCTAAAGATAAAGAGCACAACAATGCTGAAAATTAGACTGAAGACAACAATGCTGAAAATCAGATTGAACATATGAGAGCGAGGATGAAGTTGTAGAATCTAAAGATAAAGAGCACATCAATAAGCAAAGTCTTGAAGACAAAAATGCTGAAAATCAGACTGAAATTGGACATGGATTGGATCATCCTCTTGCCACTGGCGAACAGGACGTGGAAAGGAATTCTACGGAGTCTGTCAAGTCACCCGAAACAGTTCTTGAAAAAAATGAGACTGCTTCCTCAAATCTCAGTTCTGAAGGAGAAAATGTTAAGGAAATGTTTTCAGGTACAATGAAGATTGAGGAAGTTGTTCCAAAACAGAATGAGATTAGCAGTCTGGATAGCGATAAGGATGGTGCTGTGGTTGATCCAAATACAATCTAAGAAGGCAAGAAACTGGAAGAAAAGAATCAGGAAACCAATGCCACTCATAGCAATTCTGTTCAGGATACGAAAGCAGAAGCAGATGGCAAGAAACAAGAAGAAAATAACAAAGAAGTTATTATAGCTGAAGAACATGAAATTGGTAGGGAAAATAATGCAACAACCAAACATGACATTCAAGCAGACTCAGATAATGGGTTCCACTTTTCTATGTATACCCAATTCTGGCATCTTCATTGCGGTGGGTTGCAGCTCCAGGCTGAGAATCAGTCTTTATTGTCTTCCATTTAGATTTTAGTTGTTTCTGTTGGTCCACATATCCTTTAGTAGTAGCCTATACTTTAGTGTATGCTGCCAACTCCAAGAACAATTATGTATTGATGATAACTTTCATAAGCATCTTCACCTCCTTTTTATGATGCATTTTCTTTTAGCATTTTATTAGCACAACAATCTTTAATTGTTGGGTACAGAGAGTAGGAAAAGACCCGTGTATGGTATTTTTTTGGTCAGGCCAACGTCCCAACTGAGTTTGCATTGTCAGTTATGGCAGTTGCTTCAAGCTGTTATATCCCCAAGTATGTGCTGTAGGTGACTTCTTTGTATAGCTCCTTTTGTGATAACTTTATTATTATTTTATAATCTATCACAGATGAATTTTTGTATCTCATTTGCAACTTCTGTTTTGTGCTTGTGTGGTTTTGTGGACATAATTCTTTTGTTATCGTAGGCTTTTATATTATCGATATTTTGTGGATTCATTTTCACTCCTTTTAATGCAAGGTTAATGGCGATTTCTATTTCTGGATACTATGTTTCCTAAATAAAGAAATACCACTAATCTTTTTTGGAATTTTTTTTTTTCTTGAGGTCCAAGATTTGACGTTGGATATGCTTTTTTATATAATCTATGTAGAAATATCTTCAAAACATTGACATTGACAAGGACATAGACTCGAAATAGATAGCGCAAGTTAAAATACAGGAAAAATGCACATGTAAAGGACGGATGATGACAATGCTACATGCATATATAAGAAATGTATTCAAGGAACTGAACAAAAAATATGGCAGTAAAGAGATGATATCATTCTGAGCATGTATGCGCTGACAGTTTGGCAGAAGGGGAAAAAAAACAATAAGGCTGCTGGAGTAACAAACATATAGACACATAGTTTTTACACAGCCAATCTAGTAACAACTAGCATTTGCACTTTATGTTGCAAAGGAAACGTCGTAAGGCATAGAGTGGTGAAAAATAACATAGAGTGGGGAAGAGCAAGGACACGTATAGAGTGGGGAAGAATAGCATAGAGTGGGGAAGAATAGGGACATGTGAATGGACATTGTTGAAAGCAAGGGTGGATGATAATGAGTTACAATTGCAATAGTTAGTTATGTGTATTCTGAAAATGGATATTTTGTAAATAATAATAGTTTGTGAAAGAATAACGACATGTGAATGGACATTGTTGAAAAAAAGGGTGGATGATAATGAGTTAGAGTTGAAAGTAATAGTTTTGTATTTTGAATATGGGTATTTTGTAAATAATATTAGTGTGTGGAGAAATAGCACCATGTGAATGGACATTGTTGAAAGCTAGGGTGGATGATAATGAGTTATACTTGAAATGATTAGTTATGTGTATTCGAATATGGTTATCTGGTAAATAATAGTAATGTCATGTAGAGGTTATCCATTATCCATGTAGTTGCTTTTGTTTATGTGAACATGTTTTTGTACCTCTTTCGAGATGTAATTTTTCCATACGCTACCTATTTAAGGGGTTATTAGAAAATACTATTATATTGTAATGGAAGAGGTGAAAGAAACGATACGACATTGTAACTTGTTGAATAGTTCAGTATACTAACATAGTAAAGTCTGATATACTATAGTATATACCATATTGCATTTCCAACAGATAGGAGGCATTTGATTGAAATAAAATTTAAATACTAAAATCTGAAGCATTCCTAGGAGACAAAATAGTTCAGAAATAACCCACATTTTGATTGAAATAAATAGTAGAGTATACGCATTTATAAGAAGCATAACATTCCAATATTGGCATTATATTTCAGTCAGTTTTGAATTTAACCAAATATACGTGGATTACATTCATCTATCATGAATGTATCTGAACATTGGTAAGTAATACCTTCAAACATCGTATGAATGTAATTTGAACATTGGTAAGTAATACCTTCAAATAGAGTATGAATGTAAATTGAACATTGGTGAGTAATACCTTCAAACAGGGTATGAATGTAATCTGAACATTGGTAAGTAATACCTTCAAACATTTTTAAATTGAAATATGATATATCAATGCACCACTAACTATAAGATGTATTGCGATTTAGAATGTTTTTTCATAATTATTTAATTTATAGTATTGCCACTCCCAACTCGACGTTTCTTTTAAATTTGGAAGGAACTTTACTGTTCTAAACCCTCATATCCACATTCCCAATGTTCTTGTATTCTAGATACTTGTGCAATGTGAAGAAACTTTGATGTTATAAACAATCATATCCACCTTCCCAATGTTCCGGCATTCTAGATGCTTGTGCAATGTAGCTATTATTTTATAAGAACAATATTTCAAAGTACCATTTGGCACTACCAAGAGTGTCTAAGAGTACAAAAATAAAAAGGCCATCACATTCCCCTTGTAAGAATGTCTAAAGAGTACAAAAATTATAAAGCTATCGCAGCCCATATGGTGCACAAAATATGCAATCGTATGACAAATTTGGATGAATATATTATTGTAAGTGCTAGTATGTGGTTGGGCACATAATCATTTAGAAAGAAGAAACAAACGACACAGCAAAAAGAGTCAGCATCCGTTTAGTTCCCAAGGTTGAAGTTCAACAAATTAGATGTGTAGCCAACTCATTGAAATAGGATTTAAGTTTGGAACTCATAATTTTAAGCCAAGTTCCCCAATTTGAAATAAGCAGCCATCTTCAACATGGACATAAATTCTATGGTGGGCTGGGAAAAATTACAAGAAAAATGTGTATGTATTAAGAATAATTGATGATATAGCCGTGAGTTGTTCTCAATGGTGACAATCAGCAACATTTCATTGTATTATTCCCATACAAGGGGAGGCCACACGTGCTGCCGAGTTAATAAAAAATTTGCTGGTATAATCACCTTACTTACAATGACAATAACCACTCTCACTAGTAGCACATCAAATCATATCTAAACACCAGTACACAAGAAGTTTATTATATTAGAGTAAATGTAACCCCCATGTCTAATTCAACTCCATTACCAGTAGTTCATTCTATCAATTTGTGATGCTTATATAACATATATTGTCTAAAATGACGCAAGCATAAAAGTTCAATGCAGTACTGCAAGCCTCCTGGTTTGGTTGAACTCATTCTGTCAATTTGTGATTCTTATATAACATATAGTATTTAAGGAAGCAACCAAGAAAACTTTAGTACAGTCCCATCAGCCTCCTGCTTTAGTTGACATTCCATTCGTTTACATTCCAAGGAAAATTGTAAAGTTATAACTCAAATTGTAAGTTGGTTTGGATGGCCTAAGACCCGACATATCAAATCAGCAAATGTAATTACTAAAATTCAGGTTATAAAGTCCCAAATCCGTTGGCATTGCTCCACTATGAAAATTATTGATCTTAGTGAAACCACATATTTATGATACAAAGAAAGTGTAGATACAATATGATCTTTGGATGATAAGCCTTCACCTAAAGGCTAAAGGGTCAACACGTCCTTAGCCTCAGATATCTCTAAATAGAATGGACACAATAAGCTTTAGAACATGACATTCACTAAACTCGTACTTTGAAACCAATTTCAAAGTATTCTCAGTTATTAACTTGCATATCTACAAGTATACAGTGCAACAACGTAAGTATAAACAAGGCAGGCCACAACAGAAAAGGTCTAAAGCTGATGTAGCTTCTCCTGATTACAGAGCCTCTCTTCACTTTGTCCGCTGTATGATAAGTGCATCTAGAAAAGCTAGAAAATTGATCAATTGGAAGTCGAATAGTTTTGCTGACGCATCCTGGCACCCCAAGATGATGTTGACCCGCATCTCTAACATTAGCTTTAAATTGTAGAGCTGGTCTTCCCATCTTGATCTCCATTCTTCTTTTGCAAGTTCCTTCCAGAGGACAAGTAAAATAGTCAAAACAAAATAGCAAGCATTGTATGTGTCAGCCACACATTTACCATGCTAAAGCAACCCCTCGTTAGCACATTATATGAGTCATGGATCACAACACAATACCAAACGACACCCACATCATGACATGCATAAAAAAGAGGTGAATGAAGTTTTCCAGTCATTGTTTAAAATACAAACATAACATAAGATAGTTCCAGATTTTGAGATCCAAAGATACACAAATTCAACATCAAACTAAGCCTCACCAAACAAATATTTCAAATGCAATCTAGCATACCATTACATTTCCTCGAAGAGCTATTTAATCCTAATCCACATCCGAAACCATTAACAACTCACAACCAGTGCAACATAAATGTTTGCGAAATCATGGAAATACATGTAAAGAAAGAAAACTACTATGCTAGGCATACTAAGCAACCTGGAGTGCTTTGATTTTTGTTCAACTTAAAACTGTTAGCAGTTTGACAAAGTGTATTCAAAACAATAGAATGAAGATGTTTGGACAATACAAATTGTGTCTATTTCCATACAGATCAAACTCTATGAAATTGACACAAGCAGTGACAAATGCTTTGCTAAACAGAATGGAGTCTTCACCAATCAAAAACCAATGTAACTTAAGACAAAGCTACATCATCTTAGATGCATAACTTACAATTCTCACATCCTCATCTTGTTTTATTTTTGGTTATGCTAAGCCTGGCCCTAGGCTAGCCCATTTATTGGATGGAAGAAGACTAATCCACCAATAATGGGATGCTTATCACCAAGATAAAGTGTGGGACTTGGTCGAGCCTGGATGTCCCTTCGGAAGTTTAATTCCCCCAAAGTGGCCTCCATCCTCAAGCACTCCCCATGAGGTTTGAACTTGTGACTTGGTGGGAACTAAATCCCATGCAAACTAACTGATCTACACCTCATGGGTTCTCACATCGTCATCTTGAATGCATAACCTATGATTCTCATCAATAATTAGAGAACTTAAGTTTCATAACATCATTGAGAGAGGGTAAAAGATCCCTTCTCCATTCCACACAAATAATAAAATAGAGTGTTCATCCATTCCATACAGACAACAACAGTCTATTGAAAGGTGGGAAAAGAACTTGCATCTACTTTATTTCAAATCCCAATAGTAATCAATCCATCAAGACCCATTTTGGTTCAAATAAGTGAACCATTTCCAAACTTGCATCATAATAGAAGGAACTGTTGATTTGGGGTAGCACCGGATGTGCTCCAGCCATGAAAATTGGTGGAGAGGATGAAACACATGAGATCTCCAAGACCGAGAATTCGTTTGGGGACATTCCACCCGGTTAGAAAGATATTAAAATAATTAATAGTTTTAATGGAGTTCCTAAGTCTAAACTTAGGAAAATTAAAATATTAATGGGTATTAATATAAACTTGCGTGAGAATCTTCTAAAAGACATGGATCAAGCCCAATCTAATCTTAATCATTGATTAGAGATTTATTCTCGGCGGTTGAAAACTCGACATAAAAAGTATAAGAGGAGGCTTGAGGGTCAGTTGGAGATATACCAAGATTTATTAGTCAATTTGATTTTTTGGAGCAGGGTTTGCTGAGAAAATTCGAACAAGTAATCTGAGTTGCAGCAAGGGGCAATGAGTGCATAGCAGAGAGGCAGAGATAGTGCCAAAGGACCAGGACAAAAGCAGAGGAGGCTACGCAGAGCCAGCAAGAGCCATGCAGAGGGCCAGAGTGACTGCATAGAGGCTCGCAGGGCCTGCGTGGTTGACACAGAGGGCCAGATAGCCAGCACAGAGCAGCAGAACGCTGACGAAGGGGCTTCTGAGTGACGTAGAGGCAAGGAGGGTTGACTCAAAGCTTCTAAGAAGTGTCAAAGAGATTTTCATGGAGCAGACTTGTTGAATATCTGCTTCCAAATAGAGGTATGGTTGCCAGATTGATTTCTCTGTTGAGTGAGTCAGTTTGGCACCCTAGTTGTACTCAAGAAGCGTTGCTTAGCAATAAAACCCTCAGAACTGTTGCACCAGTTTTCCCAAGTTGGGTTTTTCCGGGGAAGATTGTCCAAAAATAATGGTGTCACTTGTGTGTTTGTCTATTCTTTCCGTTGATGATTTTTAGATGGTTGAGACTGCATTAGTGTTTATTTTCATTATTTATATGGTTAAATAACTTGTTAAAAATTTAAACAAGTAGGTGAAATAAACTAGATAGTGCAGGAAGAATTTCTAACAGGTTAGACTTAGAAATTTCAACAGAGACTTTTTCAGGCCCTGGTGCACAAAAACACATTGTTCAAAATATTTTTTTATGAACGGAAATTCAGGTTGTAACAACAGATGAGCTAATTTTAAACAACTGGCCTCCCAGATTTTTGTAGACCTGTCATTTTGATCGTTGTTACAATGAGATCTTATCTAACACGAGAATACATCAATTGAACAATAAGGTCACCAATGCTACAATTAGCCCTTCATGCAAGAGTTAAAGCATCGACCAAAGATCTCATGATCTAGGCAGAGAGACGGAAAGGTTATTCATTTAGTGCTTGTTGCATGAAGAAGAGCATTTGATGTGTGGGACCAATACTCTATCACAAGCCTTCCAAATAATGATCCTTCTCTTTCCATCAGCTTCAATGGATGATCAAACTCCACCATATCACCTGCATGAATTCAAATCAAAAGCATTCCAATTAGGTAGAAATGAATAGACTCACTTTCACTACTGTCCATTTCCTCAACTGCAACAAATTCAGTTGAAACCAATCCATGCATACAACACAGATATAAGATACAATTACAGGGCCTTACCATCACTGAAGGCAACCACCATGTCACTGTCCATAACAGTCGGTATCCTATGTGCAATGGTAATTACAGTGCAATCTGCAAATTCCTTTCTAATTATTGTCTAGAGAATGGCATCTATAGCATTGTCTATTGATGCTGTTGCTTCGTCTAGAAAAAGGATTCGACTTTTCCTTAGCAATGCACGTCCCAAACAAAGTAATTGTCTTTGTCCTACACTCCAATTCTCTCCATCGTCCCCCACTACATTTTATTGATCTTTTAGTGCCATGAAAAACTTGCAAATATAACAGCCAAATTCTTGGCCTCATGTCAAAGAATTCCATGACATCTAAAAATATATATTTAATACAAAATTTACCTGGTGCATCTAGGCCATCCACCTTCCCTCTTACAATGTCTCCAAGTTGACACTTGTTCAGAACCTTAACAAAAAAAAGAAAATAAATTCAAAGCATTATTTACTATTGTCATTCTACATATCATAAATTCAATGAGATGTTATGTTGAATAGCATTTACATACTTCCCAAATTGTCAAATCTGAGTGCTCAGATAATGGATCCAAGTTGAAGCGAACAGTTCCTCGAAAAAGAGTTGGTTCTTGAGGAATAATCCCAAGGCACGACCGCAAATCATGAAGCACAATAGAGGTAGTATCCAAACCATCTATAAGGATTCTACCCCCTGCAGGTTCCACTAATCGAAAAATAGCACTAATGAGAGTGGTCTTCCCACTTCCTGTTTGCCCAACAATGCCAATCTTTTGTCCTCCCTCAAATGTACATGTAATGCCCCGTAAAACAAGGGGGATGTTGGCTCTATATCTAATCTACACACATATCAAAATATATTCGACTGCCTCAAACATCATAAACCATTCAAATTTTAGTTAAAAAAATAAATGTTAACACATTCATCTTGTTGGAATGCACAACTCAGGTACCTTCAAGTCTTGCAATTCCACCTTCCCATGCGAGGGCTAACTATCTGGTGGTCTGCAATCTTCTATAACAGCTGGTGCCTCACTAGGAATGTGCATGTACTGTTTGATGCGTTCTACATAAACAATGTAGTTTGCAAGTGTACATTGGATGTGAATACTGGAAACCAATGACATGTTCAATGACAGACCATATGATAGTGCCATCCCAACAAAACCTGCACCAGTGCAAATGTTAGGCAATCATCGTATACATAAAAGCATCTAGTAGCAGCATATATCTCCCACATGTGACCCTTAGTTTCATCGTTCATACTAGGATTGAAGCCGCCCTTTGGGAGTAGAACCATAGCAAGAGCAGAGGAGCAAAGAACAGTTGCACTTAACATCTCTAGACGCTGAATCAACCATTCATTTGCCGAGAAACTGTAGAAAAAAGGGTTCAAATTTTTATCAATAAGGTCTAAGTTCTTCTTTAAATACTGATCCTTAACTTTGAAATCCCTAGTGGTCATTGTTCCTGCTATGGACTCGCCAAAATGATTTGCAATAGGTGATTTCGTTGTACCATTCAGTCTCATTAGTTCTTTAGCAGAGGAAAAATAGTATTCCTGATTAAATTGAACAAGCAAAAAATCAATTATAGCTTCTCTCACAATGTTCATAGTGAAGTACAGAGTCTTCTCAAGAAACTTGAGTGAAGTGGCATTTTACGTGGAGTTGAAAGGTCAAATAAATCATTGGAATGGATACAAACAAAACTTGCCATGTTACAACAACCACAACTCCAAGACTGCTATAAGCATTCATGGTAGACGACATGGCAAAGACAAAAGAGAAAGGAATGTCTACATCGAGAATGCTGAAATCTGAAGAAACCTGAAAAAGGAGGTGGGGAAGATAAATGTCAGTAGTTTACTACCCTGATGTACATCAAATTTCACTTTTTGTTTTAAGGAGCGAAAAGAAAAGAAGGAAGCCCATGGTGATTACATAAAATACTTACTCTGCTCAGAACTCTTCCCAATGTAGTTGCATCAAAAAATGCCATTGGTGCCCGGAATAAAGAACTCAGAAGCTTAGAAAAGGAATTTGATGCCTCAAGCCCCAAAATAACACAAAGCAATGACCGAAGGAATAAGAACAATATAGATGTGAACCCAATGGCTGAGTACACTGTTATTAAACTTAATACATTGACTTGAAGACTTTGCACCTTTACAGCCATCCAAATATTTCTTGAAATATGCCCAATCAGAAATATAAGATGACCAAGACCAGCACAAGAACAATATAAGAAACCTTTATTCTGTTTGAAATAGTCAATATATGGCTTCAAACCAGTGTCCCCAACTTCAAACCAGTGTGCCTCACTAGGAATGTACATGTACTGTTTGATGCATTCTACAGAAACAATGTAGTTTGCAAGTGTACATTGGATGTGAATACTGGAAACCAATGACATGTTCAATGACAGACCATATGATAGTGCCATCCCAACAAAACCTGCACCAGTTCAAATGTTAGGCATCATCATCGTATACATAAAAGCATACAGTAACAGCAGATATCTCCCACAGAGGACCCTTAGTTTCATCGTTCATACCAGGATTGAAGCTGCCCTTTGGGAGTAGAACCATAGAAACAGCAGAGGAGAAAAGAACAGTTGCACTTACCATCTCTAGATGATGAATCAACCATTCATTTGCCGAGAAACTGTAGAAAAAAGGGTTCGAATTTTTATCAATAAGGTCTAAGTTCTTCTTTAAGAACTGATCCTCAACCTTGAAAGCCCTAATGGTCATTGTTCCTGCTATGCACTGGCCAAAATGATTTGCAATAGGTGATTTCGTTGTACCATTCAGTCTAATACCTATCAATATTTGTATCCACTTGAATAAATAATGATTATAAATAATAAAACAATCTTATAAATTTTGAATATTGATCTCAATATATATTTGATTTCTACATTACTTTCCACGTCTAACAAATTCAAATTCATTTGCTATGTGCAGTATTTATTCTCGATCACTATATACCTTATATGCTTTCATCCATTATTAAAAATAAAATAAAATACTAAAATTTAAACTTTATTTTAAGTCTCAAAATAAATTTTATATACTTTTAATGAAAACTTTTCAAATCATTATAAAAAATGTACTGGTCATAAACTTGGACCTCAAACTGATCCAATTGAAAGGTATCTTCATAGGT
Organism: Pinus taeda; assembly: GCA_000404065.3. Lineage (NCBI taxonomy): Eukaryota > Viridiplantae > Streptophyta > Pinopsida > Pinales > Pinaceae > Pinus > Pinus taeda. The sequence continues at coordinate 18,072 of APFE030964590.1, read as the reverse complement.
AGTAATCGGCAACAAGTCCCGACACCATGAATTTTAATGTAATGAAGGTAGGTGCACAATCTCAACAACAATTTTTTTAAGTTGAACAATAAATAAACTGGAGGAGGCGTATTACTTATAAAAAGAACATTCAACAACGATGATTAAATAGCCTGCTACCCCATACATTATTTTTCAGATTTGACTCATAAACAATGTGTGTAAAAAAAAATTACCAGGTACTATAGCAAATGTGAACATCCCTAATTATGAAATAGTCTTATGACACCCTCTTTTGTTTTTATTTTAAAACGTCCGCACCGCCTACTCCCAGACTGGACATTGTAATTTGGGGCATCGACGGACATCCAGCTCTTCCAACCACGTACAATGTTCAACACATTCCACCTCCTCTAACTCACAGCACCCCGAGAGATGTAGCCTTAGAAGCTGTGTACACTGCAACAAGCCCCGTATGTTCTTTAGCTTCCAACATCCATCTGCCCTCAACTCCTCCAAAGATGTCAATAATTCCAAACTTGGCAGCGCATCTAACTGAGCGCACAAAGAAAAATTTTACAGTCGAAGTTTTGTGGCCTGCTCCAACCCCCGTATGTTCATCAGCTTCGCACATCCCTTTGCCCACAAGAACTCCAAAGATGTCAATAATTCCATAGTTGGCAGCTCATCTAACTGAGCGCATCCAGAAACATCTAATTCCTGAAGTTTTATGGCCTGCTCCAAACCCGTATCCTCTTCAGCTTCGTACATTCATTTGCCCACAAGAACTCCAAAGATGTCAATAATTCCATAGTTGGCAGCTCATCTAACTGAGAGTACCCCGAAACATTTAACACTTGAAGTTTTGTGGCCTGCTCCAACCCCCGTATGTTCCTCAGCTTGGCACATTCCTGTGCCTACAACCCCTCCAAAGATGTCAATAATTCCATACTTGGCAGCTCATCTAACTAAGCGCACCCAGAAACATCTAATTCCTGAAGTTTTATGGCCTGCTCCAAACCCCGTATCCTCTTCCGCTTCGTACATCCATTTTCCAACAAGTACTTCAAAGATGTCAATAATTCCATACTTGGCAGCTCATCTAACTCAGCGCACCCAGAAACATCTAACCACTGAAGTTTTGTGGCCTGCTCTAAACCCCGTATCCTCTTCAACTTGGCACATCCATTTGCCCACAACCCCTCCAAAGATGTCAATAATTCCATACTTTGACATCTCATCTAACTGAGAAGTTTTGGCAGGTGGGCCAACTCCCATATGTTCTTCAACTCCACACATCCACCTACGTTCAACTCCTCCAAACATAAAGGGAGCTGCAAAAAAGATATTTATATGTGGATCACGATTTTCATCTACCAAACATTTCAAATTATTCCTACACAATATTTTGATAATAACCACCAAACAGAAATGTTTATACAACAAATTTGAATTTACCTGTGATCCTTGCTGCCACAATGTTTCTAATTTATCCCCGGACACCTGAAGAAACTTTAGCTTCTTCACTGGAATCAGAGGAGGGAGAGATGAGTATGGACACTTGTTCCAGCGGAGCCATATGAGATTTGGCGACTTCGCGCTCTTCAGAATGCGTTCCAAGAGGGAACCTTCAGTATCAACAAAGTGTAACCTCGTCATTTGAATACGGTCAAACTCATCATCATCATGGTATTCGCTAAGAACCATTCTAATTCCCCGCATGCTTATTATTTCCTGCCCATCATAAAAAAAATGATAGTGATTACAGGTTCATTCATTCTTGTCAGATAATGAACCCCGATTTTTTATTGAATAAAAATATAAAGGATTTGAGGGATTGACTACTTACAGTTGATTGTTGCACTAAGTCATCAAAATGTCAAAACCGAAATGGCTGCTTAACACTGGCTTCACTTATTGCAAGATCCCGTAGGTGATCATGCATTCTTATCAGATTGGAGGAGTCTACTTCGACCAGACACTTGTTTTGTAGATTTTGTAATGCTAACCAGCCTCCCCATTTTGAGACTTTCCATATGCTAATGGCCATTTCCATTCTTTGTCCAATGAAAAAACAAGCAATATCTAAGAATACTTGTTTTTCATCTTCATTCAAGGCTTCATAACTAATTCGAAGCGTCTTTTTAATGTCTTCAGGAAGTCTCCTCTTAAGTTGATCCAATTGCGCAGACCAATAAGACAGGTCATTGTTTCCATGGAGAAGTCCACCGAACACTTTCAGAGATAGAGGCAATCCATCACAGGCATTTACAAATTCCTGGGCCAAGTTTTCAAATCCTGGGAGTGGATCGGGCTGACCGAAAGCATGTTGGCAAAAGAGCTTGAGTGAACGTTCTGTACTTAGCCCGTCTAACTTGTAAATTAATGAGTTTTCCACCCCTGATCTTGTGAGAACATCCTTATCTCTAGATGTAATCAATATTAAGCTGAGTGGATACAAGTTTGATCTGGCACAAGTTCATCAACCTGATCCACCGTATCTACATCATCTAAAACTAATAAAATCTTGTGGGAGGGGAGATGTGTTTTAAGCATTTTTATACCTTCAGCTTTGTTTTCTATCTGCAGATCTGACCTAGTCAAGCTCCTAAGAAGTTTTCTCTGCAATATTATTAAAGAACCTTTAACTACATTTTCTCTTACTTCATCTAAAAAGCAAAATCCGGCATAACCTGAACTCTCCCTATCGAAGGATTGTGAACTCTTCATTTTCCTATTGAAGAGTTCTTTTGCAAGGGTTGTTTTTCCTACACCACCTAACCCAACAATCCCTACGACCTAAACTTTTCTTCCACTCTGTGAATGCTGCAATAACACTTGATTTTCAAAATCGCTAACTTTTTCTTCTAAACTATTTCTCGACACACATTCAACCACCTTTTGTAGCAAGAGGCCCTCGTTACTGGAGAGAAACAATATAACCAGTGAGAAACATAGTCTGTGCATATCTATCAATATAAAGTAACAGAAACACGGAGACGGATGTTTGAATGCTTACCCGTTACACGCCTGCAGCTCGAAACCGCTTATGCCGGCAACTTTAGAAAGAGCCTTTCGCCACTGTTCAATAGTGTCTGCATTGTGTCTCAGCTTCAGCTTCTTTTGAGGAGATTGAGGATCACATATCCAGCACAGAACATTTATCCAATATTCAATAGAAAGAACATTTCTTTAAGTTTGAGCCTCATACTCGGTCTTCTCTCTAAGTTTCTTCAGAGATTGTGCATACACAGTATCTTTGCCCTGGGTCCATCTAAGATCAGCGGGTTTGGGCCTGCACAGGTCTTCCCAGTGGGACAGGGACGCATGGACGCAACCCGAGACTAACTGTGGTCCGCTGCGTTTCAGTTCCTAGTCCCGTTTCCATTCAGCAGCCTGTGTTTGTTCCCTTTGCCAGTGATCAACGCTTGAAATTTGTCTAATTGTCTAACATCTAATCGTATTGTGCACAAAATGACACGTAGGCAAGTAGGAAAGTTGATTTCAGATGGAAACGCCTTACAACGTAAAAATACAAACGCATGCATCAACCTAACTGTTCCAACTTTATTTTTATTCGAACAATTGCTATAGATCAACGTTATAAAATAATTCGATGGACACTTACAGTTAGGTCTTTAAAAGCGATTTTACCAACAATACTATAAATTTAATTTAAACTCAAAATTAATAATTTAAAAATAAATTTTTAAGTATAGAATTTTTTTTTTAAAAATAACAAAATAATAATTTACATTTTTAAAATTATACAACATTTTATTTTAATTAAATTATTAAAAATATTTTAACTATATAAATAAATTAAATAAAAAATATAATAAAACTTAATAATCACTATGTGCTAAAATCATTCAAATCAGCATTGAAATATTGATTTACAACCGCTTTCCTCTCATTAATTACTTTTAGAAATCATGCAGAAAAACATTCTAAATTATTTTTATAAAGTAGAAAATCACTTTAAAGGAAATATGAAAAGAAATTACATTAAGGTGATTTTTTATTTTATAAAAATAATATAGAATTTGCTTCTGCTTGATTTCTAAAAGTAATTAAAGAGGAAAGTGCATGTAAATCGATATTCCAATGCTAATTTGAATGATTCAGTTTTTGGTAATTTGGTAATAACATGTATGTAAGGGAAGTTGGTAAATACAATTAACTTTTTAAAATTCTAGAGACTTTGTATTTTTTTAAGCACATTTTATAAATTTGTGAGTGTAAGTGTATTTATATTTGTTCGTACGGAAAAAAGTTTGTTTATATTTGTTATCTAATTTATTTTACATTGTTATAGAAGTATATTTACCAATTTAATTGAAATAAACATGTTACCTGCTTTAAAAAAAATTAATTATCATTTTGTTATTTTACAATTATCAGTTTTAAGTTTAGATTAAATTCACCGTATTGTTGGCAGAATTGCTTTCAAAGACGTAACTAGAGGTGTCCATGAAATTATTCTATAAGGCTATTGTTCCAAGGTTCAAGGAGAGAAAGTATCATGGCACATCCAACTAAGAAGAATCTAGTTGGAAAATTTAGGTTGATCTTGCATTTCTATTTTGCTGGAGCATCACAAAAAAAGCTCTTTCGTTTTGAACTTTGATTTTGAAATTTTTGATTTCTTCTGGTTTGAAAATAATGATGGTATATATGAATGATTATTTTATATATATATATATATATTATATATATATTTTAATTATAGATTTATTTTTTTTGCATTCAGAATAATTATTATATCTTAATTAGGTTAAAAGACGGGAGATTATTGTTTAAATGGGTATATTTTCTATTTGCAATATTTTATAAGTTAATCACAATATTTTATCCAAATATAAAGTTTATATCAATCACATTTATTATTATAATTTTCCTAGTTATAAAACAACAAATTATTTGCTTATATTTTTAAAACTTTTTGCTTGTAGATAAAAGCGTTTTTCAACGTCCATAGGTAGGATTTTACTAGAGTCAAGACCTCTAACCATAAAGTTTTTTTAGTGACGAAGTCTGTTGCATAACACTTGAAAACCATAAATAGGATAATAAGGCTCGTCAACTAAACTGACATATCTAATTATACAGAAAATAGTCCTCAACCCATCAAAGTTTCAAGTGAATCATTAACTATTTTCATTGATTTCTCACAGGGGGCTTCACTGGGGATCAATATCATAGTGTGTGGGTTTATATTAGGATATATGTATTGAGGAAATAATGACATAACATATTGGGGGATATATAAGGGGTAAATGGTTTTTATATTGGAAAATATAAAAAATGGAGATTAAATTTAATGAAAAAATATAAAGGGGTATAAAAAATATCAATGAAAAAAATGGGTACTTACAATATATATTGAAAGTAGGAGTTTTTTAAATTGGGAAGTTGTATTGGGTTTCTATTGGCAAGAGTCGTCCACAGGTCTTGGATAGGCACTCCTTGATGTGAAGTCACCAGGATCGAGGTGAGAGATTAGACATGATGAAGATGTAGTTCCACCAAACTTACAAATATATATATATATATATATATATATATATATATATATATATTGGTAGGGGGTTAAATAATGTGTTTTTAAGAGATATTTTCCAATATGTAGTCAAATTAAGGGTATTGTTTAATATGCCAAGAACTCAGGTGATATGTCAGAGGTTCACTGGGTGAATCCCCGTGTGATTTCTGCAAACTAAAAATAACGGTTCAATTCCAATGGGCTTAGTGACTCCAATTTGCTTAACAAAATATACCATCATAGATCCATTTCAAGTATGGATTTAACATGAGATGAGAGGGATCAAATTTTTCACATGCAAACTTCTTTACAATGCAAAATACAATGTGCTATTTTTCATTGTTGAAATTGTATTTTTGAATGCTAAATAGAGTACATATTGGACCAAATAAACGTTTTAACCATAAAAACTTCATTTTTTCATGATATATACATAATTTTATTAAAATGATATAAAATGTATAGGCAATTGACATTAAAATATTTTACATAACTTGTACATCCAGACATTTATGATGCAAATTAAAATAATTTTTTATTTTAAGTATATGTCAAGATTAATCTGTATTAAAATATTTTATCAATATCCAAATTATAAGATTTAAATGTATTACTCACACATTTTTTTTACTTCTAATCACTTTACAACATATTCAATTTTTTATTATAGCTCAAGTGAACATAATTTTTAACTTTATCATATTGGGTTGGAATTGTAGACTGAGTCTATCAACATAATGATTTTTAAATTTAATTATTTATATAGACTTATGATTTTTAAATTTAATTTATTATTTGTTTTCAAAATAAAAGCCATTCGAATAATTTAATTATATATATATATAAAAATAAATCAAGATTTTACATGTTTCTAAGACTTTCATGGAGACAAGTTCTATTTTTATCTTCACATATTTAATAAATCAAATTTAAGATGAATCTTTATAAGATGGAGCCAAATCACACATGAATTTAAATTTTTGCAACCAAGAGGTGTATGGTGTCACAATATTTTAATCAATCGATAATAGCGAATATACGCGAATGCCAATGGATACGTTAAAAACTAGTAACAACCTTACAAATTACTGCACTACATATGTGAATGCCAATGGATACGTTAAAACTAGTAACAACCTTACAAATTACTGCACTACGGAACAAAACTACATTATACGAAGTTTTGGTGTCTAGTGCCATAAAACAATGCAAAATAAATAGCAGAAATGTAATACCAGGCAAAAATGAACCCAAGTCAAATTATGTATTTCCTATAATATTATAACTTGTCTTAGAAATGAAAACAAATTACCATTAAATGTATTGATGTAATTAGTAAAACTAGTTAACGTTAAATCATTTTTGTAACTATAGGAAGTTACATAACGAAATAGTCCATGTTAAAATTTTGATTCCCTGAGAGGCTTGATGTACATTGGAGAGTTATTTTTGACTTAAAGCAATAAGAATTTCAATCCCTTGTCTCATGGAGATTTCCTTGACACACTGTCAGGGTTTACCACGCAAATTTTTTGTGTTTTTTAATGTGCGATTCAGTTTCTATTTTTTGTACATTTCTTTCTTATTTAAATGTTAATGGGCTCAAATACCAACCAGTGGAGATTTCCTTGACACACTGTTAGAGTTTACCACGCAAATTCTTTGTGTTTTTTAATGTGCTATTCAGTTTCTATTTTTTGTACATTTCTTTCTTATTTGAATGTTAATGGGCTCAAATACCAATAAATGGTATCAGAGCTATATGGTTTTAAGAGATGAATAAAAAGGTTGTTGCCACGAGAAGAATCTTGAGGCTTGAGTGAGGTTGCATAAGAAATCCAAGGTGAACAATCGATGCCAAGCCAAGAAGAAGTCGTATAAGGGTCTGGGGCCCACAAGATCAAATTCAGTGTTTTAAACATTGTTAATGCTTTGTACGAAGCCGATTGCAAAGAAGGACTACACAATAAGGAGCCGACCCTGTAGCCCACATAACAACTGTCATTACAAAATATTACAGTTGTCGCTTTCATTAGAAGTTTTTGGAGCTTGGAGCCACTATCACAAGTAGAGTTGTCACCTGTTTGGAGGAGCCTTTATCACGTGTAAGCCGAGTCGCTGTGTGTGGAGACTAAGCCGACCATGTCTCTTACAAAAGTTGAGGAACTAGTCGTTGTCGAAGAGTTGAAGTCTGGACCAAGATGCTTGTTGTCCTGTAGCGACAGAGCCAAAAAAAAGTCACAGGTTTGTTACATAATAGAGCCATCGTCACCATTAAAGCTCGTAGTGGAGTAGTCGAAAACCGCTTGTCCTAGGTAATTGTTTTTTTTTGCAACATAAATTTTTGTTTGTTGAATAATTCTTTCTGAAAAGTAAATTAAAAAAAATGTTGGAGTGTTAATCATCACTATTCATATCTGAATTTATGGTTGGAGTAAGGAGTTTGAAGTATTTTTTGTTTGGAATCTTCTATTAAAAAAATCTTAGAAATTAGAAAGAAGAAATGGGAAAACTCTAGTCAATTTTTTTTGGGAAAACCCTAGTTGATAAGTTCAAACAAGAAAGCAGGAAATTTATTAAAGATAAACTGTAGCAGTAAGAAGGAAACCTTATTGGCATAATTTTCGAAAGAACTCAGTCATTAAATAAAAGATTTTTTTGAAAGAGCTCATGTAGGAAGAAATGACTAAAACGACTAATGCTAAATTTGAGGTAGAGAAGTTCATCGGTAAAAAGAATTTTACATTGTAGAAACTGAAGGTACGAGATTTTCCTATACAACAAAAGTTGCACAAAGCATTAGATGGGGTTAAAAAGAAACCTGCTGGCATGACAAATTTGGATTGGGAGGACTTGGATGTCTGAGCTCTCAGTACCATCAGGTTGTGTTTGGTAGATGAAGTTCTCTTCAACATTGTTGAAAAAACCTCATCAACAAGTTTGTGGGTAAAATTGAAAACATTGTATATGACCAAGTCTTTAACCAACATAATTTCTTTGAAGAGGTAGTTGTATAGCCTCCAGATGAAGGAGGGTACTAAAATAGACAAACACTTAAATGTATTTAATACACTTATTTGTCACTTGTCAGATATGAATGTTAAGTTTGAAGAAGAAGATAAAGTTATTAACTTGTTATGTTCCTTTCTCGAGTCTTGGGATCACTTTGTTACTTCTATTAGTTTGAGCACAACCAAATCTTTGGAATTTGATTATGTTGTGGGAGCTTTGTCATCTGAAGAAGTACGGAGGAAGTCTATCATTGAAACTTCCACACCAAAATCCATGGTAGCTAAAGGTCAGTCCACGGAAAGAGGGGAGAAAGCAAGAAGTTCTTCCAGATCAAAATCAAAAGGCAAGAAGTGTAAAGTCAAATGCTAGTATTGCAATAAAACAGGGCATCTCAAGAAAGATTCTTGGAAAAGAAAGGAGTTCATTGAAAACCCAAAGAAGGAAGAAAATCAAGTTGAGTCAGGTATGATTGATGAAGTTTTATCTGCTAAATTAGGTGTGATAGATGAAAAATTTCTTGTTTGCAATGTTTCTCAGAATTATGAAAATTGGTTGCTAGATTTTTATGCTTCTCATCACATGAGTCCGCATAAAAACTGATTCACTTCATATCAAGTTGTGAATGGTAGTTATGTGTTTATGGATAATAATGTATCTTGTCAAACTGTTGGGATGGGAAATATCAGAATTAAAATGTGTAATGATACAGTTAGAACATTGATTGATGTTAGACATGTACTTGAGTTGAGAAATAATTTGATTTCTTTGGGAGTATTAAACTCAAAATGTTACAAGTTTATAGGTTAAAATGGAGTGCTGAAAGTTTCAAAGGGCACCCTGGTTGCTATGATGGCAAAGAAGATAAAAAATATTTACATAGTCAAAGGAAGTATTCAGGTCAGTGTGGTAGTGTCAATATTTGAGAAGGCGAAAGAAGATACTAGCATATGACATCAATAATTGGGTCACATGAGCAAGAAGGGCCTTCAGGTACTGATGAATCGCAAATTACTTCCTAATATAAAATCATTGAGTTTGGATTTTTGCAAACATTGTGTATATGGAAAAAAAAGTAAACATAAATTTAAAATTTGAATTTATAACAATAAATGAATTTTGGACTATATTCATTCTGGTCTTTGGGAACCATCTCCTACTGTATCTTATAGAGGTGAATTATACTTCTTAACATTTATTGATGACTACTCCAGAAAAGTCTCGGTTTATATGTTGACAAGAAACGCTGATGTATTTAATGTTTTAAAACAATGTAAATCTATGGTGGAAAAGAAAACAAGAAAATCAATTAAATGTTTAAGAACCGACAATGGCGGTGAATTTACTTCCTTATATTTGAAAAATATTGCGAGGATGAAGGGATTGTTAGATATAAAATTTTTGTGTATACTCCTCAGAAAAATGGCATTGTTGAGCCCATGAATCAGACTCTTATGGAAAGATCCAGAAGCATGATCGACAATGCTAACCTACAAAAGGAGTTATGGGCAGAAGCAGTATCTATTGCTTATTATTTCATAAATAGATCACCTTCAGTTTCCATTAATTCTAAAATTCGTGAATAAGTTTGGTCAAGTCAGTCTTGTGATTATCCATGTTTAAGATTTTTTGGTTGTGATGCATATCCTCGTATTCCAAAGAATCAACATTTTAAGTTAGGCCCAAAAGAAAAATGTCATGACTTTGTTGGGTATTACTATGCGGTGAAAGGATACAGGTTGTGGGATCCTTCTTCACGTAAGATAATCATTAGTAGAGATGTAAAATTTGATGAATCTTCTCTTCTAAAATCAGATGTTGAAAAAGTTGAACAAGAATAGGTATCGCCAAATCAAAAAATTATGTTGTAGACTAAACCTTTTACAAAAAGTCAAAAGGAAGGAGAGACTTATGAATAAAAAGGTGAAGAAGATGCAATGAAAACTGTAGAAGTTCAAGAACTAGTTCAACAATCAGTCACTCTGAGGATGTCTACAAGGGAAAGAAGAACACCCAAAAGGTATGAAGATTCTGCTTCATCGATTTCGTTGATTACTGAAGATGGGGAGCCTTCTTGTTATCAGGAAGAAATGGATGATGCAGATAGTGAAAAATGGAAAAAGGATATGGACGAAGAAATGGATTCCTTAGCCAAGAACAAAACCTGGGATCTTGTAGAAATTCTTGAAGGGATAAGTGTCGTTAGATGCAAATGGGTTTAAGTGAAATGTTGATGGAAGTATCAAAAGGTATAAGGTGAGGCTGGTAGAAAAAGGGTATTCTCAGGTTGAAGTATTGATGTTCATGAGATCTTTTCATTGGTCATAAAACTTGTTTCTATTCGAACTGTGTTAACACTAAATGCATTACTTGACCTTGAGTTAGAACAGTTAGATATTAAACAACTCTTCTTCATGGATATTTGGATGAAGAGATTTATATGGAGCAACCATATGTTTTTGTACAAGGTTGCAAAAAAATATTTGTTTGCAAGCTTAGGAAATCATTGTATGGCCTAAGGTAATCTCCCATATAGTGGTACAAGAATTTTTACTCCTTCATGATGAGACAAAACTTCACTAGAAGTGAGTATGATCATTGTGTGTACTTTAAGTGTTTTAATGGCATATTCATTATCTTGATATTGTATGCCGGTGATATGCTTATTGCAAGCAAAAGCATGGAAGAGATCAACAGGTTAAAGATGAAACTTTCTAGGACATTTGATATGAAGGATCTTGTAGCTGCAAAACATATCTTGGGCATGGAGATACACAAAGATAGGAAAAATGGAAAACTTTGGTTATCACAACATAAGTATGTAGAGAAGGTACTTGCAAAGTTCGATATGGACAATGTGAAACTTATTATTATTCCTTTAGCTTCCCATTTTAAACTTTTTTATCTGAATTGGATAATTATATTGTTTTCCATCCATCTTGATGCATTTGGAGTGGAAAATCTGGAGGAATAAGCTCACGGACTGTTTTCACTGGCAGGACCCAGTTTCGCAAAATCGGGTCTGAATCCTTCTAGGAGCATTTTGAGGTATCAAATAAAATTTTTTGGGGGTAAAAATTTTCCGCCCAAGTGCCACATCTTTCCATGCTATTCTACACACAGAGAGATTTCCAACAGTGTAAGAATCTCGTCAATTGGAGTCCGCATGCAAAGTTATGCCACTCAGAAGTTTACCTTCATGTTTTCACACCTATAGTTTGGGAGGACACCGCGTCAGCCCCAATTATTCATGGAAAATGGGCTAGCCACGTGTTTTTCATGTAAAAGACTCTTGAAGAGTCTTTTGTAACTCTAGTTAAGAGTTGTAGTTAAACTCAATCACTAGTAGGCTATCGGATTGTGTTATAACTAGACCACTCGGAGGAAGAGACATTACATTCTTTCAAGAGCATTTTGTTTCATAGTTGAGCAAAGATATCCAGGAGAGGTAGGAGGTAGAGCATACAGAGAGGATCTATGCACTGTAGTAGCTCACAGGCCATAAACATTACTTCTTTGTATCTGCAACCATATTTCCAGACAGAGAAAGAGAGTGAAGTGACCTCACCTTCCAGGTGGGTTTTCTCCTGAAAGGTTTTCCCAAAGAGCATATCTTGTGTATTATTTGTGTGGGGGCTTATTTTTTTGTTCCCTACTTCTCTTATTGATTTAATTTTACATGCATACACTAATTATAATTAATTTTGCAGATCTAAAAATTAAATAAAATTGTAATAGTGTAGAATCTCATATTTTTAACATAATATTATCAGATATGTTGTGATGAACTGTCCAATGGAATATCCACGACGGTTTATGGATCACTTTCTTTGGGTTTGAGTCCTAGAACTGATGAAGAAAATAAGTATATGTCTCATGTACCATATGAAAATGTGGTAGGAAACCTAATGTATGTGATGGTATCTACAAGACCTGACATTTCACATGTAATTGGAGTTGTTAGTAGGTTCATGGAAAATTTAGGAGAAGAAAATTGGCGAGTAGTGAAATGGGTGCTTCAATATTTGAGAGTTACAAGTGACCATTGTATCATCTTTAATGGTAGTGAAGGTTTAGTATGTAGATATGTGAATGTTGATTATGAAAGTGATTTGGAAAAGAGAAGATCTACTACAAAATATGTGTTTACTCTCACAGATGGAGAAATTAGCACAATATAGAGCACACAATTTCACATCGTATTGTAGCATAGTTGGTGGTGAAGAAAAGTATAACCATATTTGTAGGTATTGAAGATTGAATATTAAAGAAGATGAACCAGTCTCTACATTCTCAATAAGTTATTTTCATGCCATTCAACTGGCATGAATGGAAGCCAATAATCCTTCTTCTTCATTTAAGTAAGGGGTTCTTTAGAATCACTATGGGAAATGAATCCAAGCCAAATGAAACTATCAAGAAGACAAATGCTTAAACATAATGGATGAAGTGTATGGGATTCTCTGCTTATCCATTTCTCTAGATATACTCTTTCACATAGAGTTCACCACCACTCCCAATGAAGTTTGGACAACCCTTGAGGGTATCTTTAGTAAGCAGGACATGATGTGTGGAGGTGTTGGAGAATGAGTTCATATTTGAAACTGAGCAGTTTTGAAATTTGTTGTGGTAACCACAACCCCCCAGTGTTTACTTAATTTTCTTTATGGGGACCCTTTCATTGAATGGTTAGTCCTATTACTATTTGATTTTGAGTATTTGGATGGCTATAATGAGTTCAATATGTTCCTATCTTCCTATCATAATTCGTTTGATCTCATTTGGACATTTGGTTTCCAAATAGTGCCTAATTGAAGATTGAATGTTTTTCACTACTTTGGCCTTATATAATATATTTTACCTTTTATTTAATAAATTTGTCTCTTTGTAAATAATCAGTCGTTTTGGAAATGTTTATCCTTGTTAATATTACATTTTATTTTGTATCATGCATTTCATAGTTTCTAAGACCGCCTTTTAACAATGTAAACTTTGAAACGAGAACTCATACTGTTACCCGTTTTGTAGAGATAGCAAAAAAATGACCCGATTTGGAAAATGGGTGATGCAGAACACACATGTTTTTTTAGAGCATAGTTTTTGACACTATAAATTTTTTTATGTACATTGTGTTTTAGAATGGTAGTGTTTTTTATGTTGATTTAAAAAAGTAGTAATTCTACACTAGGCCCTTTTTTTAGAAGACTTTTTTTTTTTTTTTTTTTTTTTATTTTCCAATGTATGAAATGTAAATAATTTTTAAATTTAATAATTTTGAGGTTGGCATTTTCTTTCATATTTTCTTGTTTTTATTTTAATTTTAATTTTTTTGTAGTGAGGTTTTTATTGTTTTGCATATTTAAATAAAAATGTTGATATTTTGAATTTTCGATATTCTACATATTTATACAACGTTAATTAATTTTTCAATCCACATGAAATAATTGTTTCTAAAAAACAACATTTTATAACAATTGACATAAAAATAACTAAAAAACTACACATTTTGATAATTTTTTGTAATTTTTTGCTAGAGATGACATGTCAAAATCGCAATTTTTATAAGAAAATTTTAACTAAAAATGGTTAAATAATATTTTTTTCAAAAAATAATGATTAACATAAAAATTAATGCGAAAATCACATAATACAAATATTGAATGCATAACAACCTTAATTGAGTGCTTATTCTTCTCATAAAATGTCAAAGTCAAAACATTACAAGAATAACTAATTAATAGTTACAAAAAAAGAGCTTGATTTCCAAGCATACCTTAAATTTAATCAACAATGTCACGTAATCCATACTCTTTGTCCTCTAGAGTTTCATCATTTTCTTCTGCTACAATATTTTTTGCTTCCTTTTGCTCAATTTCATCTTCTAATGGATCTTTGATGTCTGCGAATCTTCCAATGTATGTCTTTCCAAACATTCCATGTAATGGTGGTTGGGGTTCCTTTGCCTTTTTTGCCACACGTGATTCACTAAAGTCCCATTTCTTTAACCTAATTTCTTGCATTGCATCTGGAATAAATTGAAGTGCATTAATTCTTTGCTGAATGAAATTGCACTGTATTGGATCTTTTCAATTGCAATGCAATTTCTTCCTTTTTGAAGGCAACATGCTAGTGTTGTACCTAATTATCAAGTACAAAAGAAATTATGAAGTAAATTAGTACAATGACATATTAATTAAAAAATAATATATCGAAATTCAATTCCATATAATAAAATTTACCTGAGCCAGAAAATAAATCCAGAACCCAGTCTCCTTCATTTGAATATACGTCTATAAGATAGTTAATGAATAATCGTGGTTTTTGATAAATGTTAACTACCTCTCCTTTTGCTTCTTTGCCTTCATATGTTAGTTTTTTCACAACAGCATCATAAGTTGGTATTTGGCTATGACTCTTTCCATCTACCCGATTAAAAATCATAGGCATATGGCTATCATCTTTTGCCCAACTATCAATATGAATTAACTCACAATCATTTATAAATATTTGATCTTCACGGTTAAAAAGATTTTACTTTTGCATGTAACATGAAATAGTAAAAGTTCAATTAACTTGTACGTAAATGAATTTTTCAGCATTAATCAAATATATATTTTAAACGTCTTACCATGTAAGCAACATCCTTGAATTTGTTTTCCCCTTGAAGCTTGACAATACCATTGCCAATTGTGTGTCTGAATGAAATGTCACAAATCTCCATAATGATGATGACGTGACTTCTACAAATCCTGCAACCACTTTACTAAGAGTTTGATAAGTATAAGGGTCACTATCATAGTCAATGTTTGGAATATTGAAACCATGGGGAATATCTGCAATGACTAGGGCATAATCCCTTTTAGGTATGAGTTTAGCAATGTCTTCACAATCGCCTTGTATTACTTGATAATGAATAGTATCTAGCCCATTCCAAATGAAATGATTAAGACTTGGATCAAGTTGAACATTCTTAATATGTTGCTTCCTCAGTCTTTCGATATTTATTTTTTCAATAAATATTTTGAAATTATCTGGCGCTCCATTATCATCCTTCCTCATCTTTTATAAAATAAACAAATATATGTGTAAGTTATAAATTAAAAATAGTACACAGGTGAATAAAAATGAATGTATAAGTCAAGATACATTTTTAAATGCAAGATAAAAAGATTTTAATGTTGATGTAGAACTTGAATCTGGATAGTTGCGTACAACATCATCCCAACTATCTTCATTCAACAATCTAGCCATTTGTTCTTGAATTTTCATGTAAACTTTGTGACTGCATAGATAAAGTAACAAAAAGTTAATATAATGATATGTATAACAAATACTACCAAGAACAACATGTTTTATTTAAAATATAGTTATAATCTAGAAATAAATAAAAATAATTCAACAAACTTACTTTTGAAATTCTTCAGACATTTCCTCCAATGATAATTCCCCTGACCTCACACGAGATAATACTGTTTTGACAATTTTATCATCTTTCACTCCTTGCATCGCCCTCCAAGGTGTGATAGTCATATCGTCTGAAGCTGCTTCATTTTAGGAGCTAATTTACTGTTGCCACATATCAATGGCTTAGAATTTTTGACCTTCTGGTTTTTAATGGCAATGTCTTCCCACATGCTAAAAATATCATCAATCAACTTCCAAACATCTCCAGTTCTAAATGCCAATTGGAAAATTTTATAAACATCTCTGAATAAATCAATATTTTTGTTGCCTTTTCCACCTTTTGAATTTGTTTTCTCTTCAATTTGATATTCTATTTCCATACAACATTCCTTTCGAAAATCTGTAGTAACATTTATACTATCCCCACCACATTTTTCTTCAAATTCACTGTGAATAAATCTAACCCTTTGGATGAAAGTCATAGGCATCCTATATTCATTATCTGAATTATGATCCCATGCCACTAACTTTGCTTCTGTATCTGATAAACCAATGTAAATGATATATTTCATCGTTTCAAAACGTGGGTTATTAGGATATTCATCCATCAATTGTCTTTGAGCTTCTACAGAATGGTTCCCCCCAAGCACATAATAATTGTATTCAAAACATTTTGACTTATCAAATACTTCTTTGTTGGGAACTTGAAGTGGATCAACAAGAAGCACATAACTAACCACATGAGCATATGGATTTTACCTCATCAATGTCTTCAAGTTGTGAACATGCAGATGATGTGGCTTTCTAACTTGATATTGACATTGTCCTTCACTTGCTTTATAGGTTTGCCTGACATGAAATGTGCGACCACCATCAATTAAGTTTCTCTTTGGCAAATTCTCTCGAATGGAATTTTGTTTTGTTTTGATAATGCCATCCTCTAAATCAGCTCCTGGTGTAATGATTTCTTTGCTTTCTTTTGAAGTTTCACTAGGTTCTTGACTGCTAGAAATGACTGCTTCAAAATTTAAACTTTACTTTTCTTGGTCATAACATTCCCAACAGTTTTATTCTTGGGCATTGTTACTTTTGGTTTTTTATGGCTCTTCTCAGTTCCAATGTCATATTCAGTAATGGAAACATATGCTTCACTGTCAATTTCAACTTCATCATTCTCAAAAGTAACTTGTTTACCCTTGCTAGATTTATCCACCAGAGGCCTTTTTTTCTGATTCTTTGGATGTAGTTTTGTAGCATCATCAATTACTACATTTTGCTTATTTTTCATATCTTCTTCTGACACTGAGTAAAAACTACTGACAACTTTCATGATATCATTCTCTATGAAATGAATGCCTCCCAACCTAATTGAACAACTTTCAACAAAATTATGCCAAACAAAATATCATATGTCAATAAAAAACAAAGTTAAAAAATATAGCGAGACACTTTCAAGAATGTAAAATACAAATATAAATAACAATACTTACGATGTTTTGTGTCATCTCATTTACGATTTGTTTACACAACTTTGTAGATACCTCTGTCGTGTCATACAATGAATATGATAGTCGGTATTTAATCCTTTCATGTGACTTGGGAGCTTTTGTAAGTATGTAAACAACTTCAATGTCCGATACCGAACACATATTTATGACTCTTCCCATCACCTCAAAAATTCCATTATCATTCGATATATCAATATATAGATATATATTCACATTTGTGCTTTCTCTTTCTTTCACATACCAGATTCTTGATGGAAATTTCACCTCTTTCGAATTCTTCCAGTTTGAAATCATATTCTTATCACTTGAAATATTTGTAGTCATGAGCTCAGGCGGAGTTCGTTCACCAATGTTTCTTGAAGATGCACCTTTAAGAGTCTTTGGTCCAGAAAGATTCACTGAAATTCTCTTTGATGCCATTTTCCTAAAAAATAGAAACACATAAATCAGTAAATAATAAAAACATATTAACTTAAATTAACAACGAAAATATATCATAAATTTTTTATTTGTATGATCAACAATCAGCCCACCCACTGCCCCTCACATTCCAAAAGGGCATGCATTAACTTTCTAGTGTAAAAAAAGTAAATCACGAATAAAACATTCCAAAATTAACTATATATA
>APFE030964587.1:0-12558 GCA_000404065.3 Pinus taeda | reverse complement strand
TAGATATATGCGGCATAAAGCATAATCAAATAATTAAAGGATTATGACTTGCGATGGTAGAACCGAAATATATATATTTTGTTGTAAAGTCCTGGCAGGTCTGGAATAACCGCATAACGCTTTATATATGTATATGACTTATGTCAATTGCGATTTGCGATGGCGATCTAGACTCTATAAAATATATGCCAGGTTTTATAAGCCCTGGCAGGTTCGTGATCGTCATATAAATTATTATATATATGGTTCAGCTGATTGCGATTGCCATGGCCGAACCCGAAATCATATATACCGTGTTTTATAGTTCCGGCGGGTCCGTAAAGCATTGAATGCATATGTGTTGGTTCGTTCGCCGATTGTGATCTACGATAAGGATGTCGGACCGATAGTTCTTAGATATTGTTCTATAACTTCGACACGCCCGTCGTATCGCAATATGCTAAGGGTTGGGTCGATATAACAATGGAAAGCACTGATAGCGATTGCGTTAAAGGTATGCCTTGATAGTTGTGTAGAGCTCGCTTAAAAAGAAGAAAAGGCATGTTTATGGTATATTTTTGTTATAAAAGAGATATAATAGAAATAACGCAAATATGAAGGATTTATGCATAAGTCCAACATTACGTTAATA
Source organism: Pinus taeda (assembly GCA_000404065.3). Taxonomy (NCBI): domain Eukaryota; kingdom Viridiplantae; phylum Streptophyta; class Pinopsida; order Pinales; family Pinaceae; genus Pinus; species Pinus taeda. The sequence continues at coordinate 11,927 of APFE030964587.1, read as the reverse complement.
CACCACTCGAAAGGGCCGATTGTGATGGAAAGTCAATGGAGCGTTGAAAATGTGGATCCGATGGATTTTTGAAGCAGAGTTAATAATTTTTTAGTTCTGCAGTTATCAAAGGTTTGCATTAATTTCACTGGGTAAAGGGAAGAATCAGTGTTAGAGCCGAATCCGAGGAAAAGGTGATTGTTTAGGTTTATTTATGTTTTTGCCAATCAGATCATTCCCAACATATATATATATATATATATATATATATATATATATATATATATATATACAGACCTTCAAAGCTTTTGGCATAATTTACATATTTCTGAGTTTTACTATTCTATATGTGATAAAGTTGAATAATTTCAAAGAGAAAATAGTTTTATAATTGTTATAAAGCAGTTTATTAGTTGTTCCAAGAAATCAATTCCAAAAATGATTTGATAGAAGAGATAAAAGCTAGAAAAGGGAATTGTAAAGGGTTGGTGGTTGAAATTTTGGAGAACCCGGAGACTAGGCCACTGTATTCCTGATATCATCGTTGATTAATGAAAGAATCAAAAGTTTCCATGAGTTGTTGGGTATAATTTTGTAACCTTCTCTGTCATGTGTCATGTTATGTTTCTTCTTTCAAGTATAGTAATGAAGTTGCAGGTCTTTATTTGCTTATGTAGATAAAGTTAAAATTCCTTAAAAGAGCACTCCTATGCTTGAAGTTTCCACCTTCTTTTCTAAGTTATAGATAATAGTTTCTATGAAAGACCAACATATTATCTTTAACTTCTCCCAGAGTCACAGATAGTAGTTTCTGTGTTAAGCAGCATATTGTCTATGATTCAGTTCTCATTTTCATAATTCTTATAAGTGACGGATAATAGTTTCTATGAAAGATCAACATATTATCTTTAAATTTTCCTTCAAGATTTCTTCATTCGTCATTTATATCTAGCAACAAATGGCATTATGAGATGTTCTGGTCATACGTGTACTAAGGGTTAAAGATGAATTGCTTTTTAAAGGTTCACTGGTAGATAATATTTATTAAGTGACAAATAAATGACAAATAAAGTGACGAATAAGTGACAATAAATAATATTTATTAATGTCTTAAGCACAATTTCCATACAGCTAGGGAATTGGTTTCTTAAGGAACAACATTAATTGGTGTCGTTACCGGGGAGAGAAGACAAGAATAATTTTCCCTGGGTTTTTAAGATTTTCCTCTACTTGTTCAGTGAGGAGGAAATACTTGGCTGTTTCAAATAAAAGAAATAAAAGGCGACTCCATTGTAACAAAGACAACAGACTGCAAAGTAATTGAATAAGAACACTTTTTCATAGGTTTATTAACTTTGAAGTTGATCCTTGAGAGTGACAAGTTTCAGTAGTTGTACATTCACACCTATGATTTTCACTTACAACATTGATTGGCGACTCCACTATACTTTGAAGTTTTCTTTTCTGGGTTTTAATGGCTCCCCCTGCATTCTTAGTCCATAAATTTGATCCATTTGATTTTACTGGGATCACTGGCTATCCTCATGATATGCCCACATTTTTTGTGTGGAATGAGTATCTTCCAAAATTTAGTAGAAAAGAATATGAAGATCTAGCTTAGAATCTCCAAGAGTTTCATGAATGTATGGAGCAACAGGGCATCATTCATGAATATGTGAAGATGAAGTTGTTTTTGTTTTCTTTAGACCCAAAAGCTAGGGCTTGGTTCAGGTCTCTACCTCTTTCAAGCATTTAATCTTTGACAGATTTCCATTCAGTATTCAATTCTTCTTGTATAACTTATTATCCACACAAGTTTCTTTTTGAAGGTTGTTGTGAATATTATGATGCTAAAGAAACTTTAAAGGCTCAAGATAATCTTGTTGATGAAACTAATGATGTTGTTGATAATATATCAAGCATTTAGAGTTGTGAGCAAGTCTCTGAAATCGGGGAACTATCATGTTCTCAAAATGATGTAGAGAGGGTTATAAAACAATTTTCTTCAATAATCTCCCAAGCAGAGAATGGGTTGACTCTGTTCCAAGCAGATCAAGAGAGTATTCAGATAGAGGAAAGTTCAAGCATGCATCAAGAATTTCTACTCAACAGTCGAGAGGATGAAGAAATAATTAAGTTGAAAATAAATCCCCAGAGTTCTTATTTTGTTAAATTTGATGATCCTCCTATCTATAATGAAAATGGTTTAAATGGGAACAAGACGAAGATTTTCAAGTGCATCAGTTGGGTGTTGAACAGACAGGAAGAAACCAGCAAGTGGGATATGTTGGATGGCAATATATTGAGCCATCTATCATAGAAAAAGAGGCTATCTCATGTAAAAAGGAAGCTGATAAAGAGGTTGTATATCACTGCATTGAAGAACATAACGATGCCCATGGATTAGAGGTAAATAATATATTTGAAGTTGATCATATGTCATATAGTAATGTGAAAAAATTCCTTTTTCTTCCTGAAGTTACAATTACAAGTTATTTTTAATCAAAGCTTAGCAATGAAAAGTAGAGACATGAAAGTGACATAGATCATTTTCTTAAAGAGGTTACTGATTGTTCTATTAAGCATATTATCCCAACAGAAGGTCTATTTGGGCAAGAACCTTCATACATAGAGAATTTCTTTTTTGGAGCTGATTAGGATCATATTTTTTCTTATACTTTTGAAGATCCCGTGACAAATTACATGGAAGAATTTATCATTAGTTTACACATATCATTTTGTGGATATAATCCTAATCTTTGTTGTGTGTTTCTTTTATGAATAATCTATTTTTTGTTCTTCAAGATGAATTGTTTTTTAAAGGTTCACTGGTAGAATGGTTCTAGATTAAGCACTCAAATGCTAACCTGGTACCATTGGAAGATTGAATTCACATGATGGAGATCAATCATGTGCATATGTATGAACTTGTACATAAATAAGCTCAGGTGTTGAGCATTTGGTTTCTAGTTGGAAATTAGTTTGCCGAAGGGTGACTTTCACAGTTGGAAACTGGTTTGCAGATGCTTCAGACTTCAAGATTGTCAGGTTCCAGTTTGTCAAATTTAAGGGTTTTCACAGTTTCGGACTCCATGCCCAACTAAGGCTACTGATCTACAATTCTTAATATTTTTCTATCAAGGTACAAGCATCCTGTCACCGTAGAGATCAACGTGGGTTCACTGTACAAAATTTTCACACATCTATGTTTGGCAAAACAATATATGACTCCATGCCCAATGAATAAGGCACTAATCTACGATTCTTAGTGATTTTCTGGTAGAAGCACTATCCCCAGCTGGAGCCAGATGTTGTAGCATGAATTTTTTGTTACCTTGAATATTCATGTTTCATTCAAGAATCACTTGAAAATATCTTTAAGAAAGGATAAGGCAAGAGGGAAATGTAATAAATTACATATCGAAATCAAAACACAAAAAGAATTGGCCCATGCGATAAAGTTAAATCGCAATATAAATAATTATATGAAGCCATAATCAAGATTTATATATATATGTGTGTGTGTGTGTGTGTGTATAAGTGTTAGTGATGCGATTAAATCACAATTGCAAAACACAGCAGGCATTTGTATAAAGTTACCACGAGAATCACCGATCACCGATTGTGATAAAGGCGTATCTTGAAAACTGTACAAAGGCCTTGGAAAGGAGGAAAAAGGTATGATTGCGCGTTTCTATATGTATTTATATTATAAATGGTTATAATATAAATACAGTGCCGATATGAAGGATTATGAGTTAAGCCCAATTATAAGTGGAACTTGGAAATATATGTGGCATAAAGCATAATCAAAAAGTTGAAGGATTATGACTTGCGATGGCAGACCCGACATATATATATATATATATATATAATAATATATATATATACATATTTTGTTGTAAAGTCCTGGCGGGTCCGCAATCATCGCATAATGCTTTATATATGTATATGACTTAAGCTGATTGTGATTTGCGACTGCGATCCAGACCCAATATTATATATGCCATGTTTTATAAGCCCCGACGGGTCCACGATCATCGCATAAAGTATTATATATATGGTTCCGCCGAGTGCGATTGCGATAGCCGAAACAAAAAGCATATATACCATGTTTTATAGTTTTGATGGGTTTGGAAAGCACTAAATGCATATGCGTTGGTTCATTCGCCTATTGCAATCTACGATAAGGATGTCAGACCCGATAGTTCTTATATTATGTTCTATAACTTCGACGTGTCTGTTGTATCACAATATGTTAAGGGTTGGGTAGATATAACAATGGAAAGAGCCAATAGAAATTGTGATAAAGGTATGCCTTGATAGTTGTGAAAAGCCCGCATTAAAAGTAGAAAAGGCATGTTTATGGTGTAATTATATTATAAGAGAGATATAATAGAAATAGTTCAAATATGAAGGATTTATGCGTAAGTCGAACATTACATTAATACACTACTAGAAAGGGCCGACTGTGATTTGCGATGGGAAGTCAACGGAGTGCTGAAGAGGTGGATCCGATGGATTTCTGAAGCAGAGTTAATACTTTTTTAGATTTGTAGTTATCAAAGGTTTGCGTTAATTTCACTGGGTAAAGGGAAGAATCAGTGTTAGAGATGAATCCGAGGAAAAGGTGATCGTTTAGGTTTATTTATGTTTTTTCCAAACAGATCATTCTCGACAATATATATATATATTATATATATTATATATATATATATATAATATATATTATTATATACTATATATATATATATATGACCCTTCCAAAGCTTTTCGATGTTTCAATTTTGAGTTTTTTATTGTTTATGTAATAAAGTTAAATAATTTCAAAGAGAAAATAGTTTACAAAGGCCTTGGAAAGGAGGAAAAAGGTATGATTGCGCGTTTCTATATGTATTTATATTATAAATGGTTATAATATAAATACAGTGCCGATATGAAGGATTATGAGTTAAGCCCAATTATAAGTGGAACTTGGAAATATATGTGGCATAAAGCATAATAAAAAAGTTGAAGGATTATGACTTGCGATGGCAGACCCGACATATATATATATATATATATATATACATATTTTGTTGTAAAGTCCTGGTGGGTCCGCAATCATCGCATAATGCTTTATATATGTATATGACTTAAGCTGATTGTGATTTGCGACTGCGATCCAGACCCAATATTATATATGCCATGTTTTATAAGCCCCGACGGGTCCACGATCATCGCATAAAGTATTATATATATGGTTCCGCCGAGTGCGATTGCGATAGCCGAAACAAAAAGCATATATACCATGTTTTATAGTTTTGATGGGTTTGGAAAGCACTAAATGCATATGCGTTGGTTCATTCGCCTATTGCAATCTACGATAAGGATGTCAGACCCGATAGTTCTTATATTATGTTCTATAACTTCGACGTGTCTGTTGTATCACAATATGTTAAGGGTTGGGTAGATATAACAATGGAAAGAGCCAATAGAAATTGTGATAAAGGTATGCCTTGATAGTTGTGAAAAGCCCGCATTAAAAGTAGAAAAGGCATGTTTATGGTGTAATTATATTATAAGAGAGATATAATAGAAATAGTTCAAATATGAAGGATTTATGCGTAAGTCGAACATTACATTAATACACTACTAGAAAGGGCCGACTGTGATTTGCGATGGGAAGTCAACGGAGTGCTGAAGAGGTGGATCCGATGGATTTCTGAAGCAGAGTTAATACTTTTTTAGATTTGTAGTTATCAAAGGTTTGCGTTAATTTCACTGGGTAAAGGGAAGAATCAGTGTTAGAGATGAATCCGAGGAAAAGGTGATCGTTTAGGTTTATTTATGTTTTTTCCAAACAGATCATTCTCGACATATATATAATAATATTATATATATATATAAGTATATATAATATATATATATATATATTATATATATATATATGACCCCTTTCAAAGCTTTTGGCATAGTTTACATATTTCTGAGTTTTATATTGTATACTGTAATTAAAAGTAAATAACTCTCTCAAGAGAAAATAGTTTACAAAGGCCTTGGAAAGGAGGAAAAAGGTATGATTGCGCGTTTCTATATGTATTTATATTATAAATGGTTATAATATAAATACAGTGCCGATATGAAGGATTATGAGTTAAGCCCAATTATAAGTGGAACTTGGAAATATATGTGGCATAAAGCATAATAAAAAAGTTGAAGGATTATGACTTGCGATGGCAGACCCGACATATATATATATATATATATATATACATATTTTGTTGTAAAGTCCTGGTGGGTCCGCAATCATCGCATAATGCTTTATATATGTATATGACTTAAGCTGATTGTGATTTGCGACTGCGATCCAGACCCAATATTATATATGCCATGTTTTATAAGCCCCGACGGGTCCACGATCATCGCATAAAGTATTATATATATGGTTCCGCCGAGTGCGATTGCGATAGCCGAAACAAAAAGCATATATACCATGTTTTATAGTTTTGATGGGTTTGGAAAGCACTAAATGCATATGCGTTGGTTCATTCGCCTATTGCAATCTACGATAAGGATGTCAGACCCGATAGTTCTTATATTATGTTCTATAACTTCGACGTGTCTGTTGTATCACAATATGTTAAGGGTTGGGTAGATATAACAATGGAAAGAGCCAATAGAAATTGTGATAAAGGTATGCCTTGATAGTTGTGAAAAGCCCGCATTAAAAGTAGAAAAGGCATGTTTATGGTGTAATTATATTATAAGAGAGATATAATAGAAATAGTTCAAATATGAAGGATTTATGCGTAAGTCGAACATTACATTAATACACTACTAGAAAGGGCCGACTGTGATTTGCGATGGGAAGTCAACGGAGTGCTGAAGAGGTGGATCCGATGGATTTCTGAAGCAGAGTTAATACTTTTTTAGATTTGTAGTTATCAAAGGTTTGCGTTAATTTCACTGGGTAAAGGGAAGAATCAGTGTTAGAGCTGAATCCGAGGAAAAGGTGATCGTTTAGGTTTATTTATGTTTTTTCCAAACAGATCATTCTCGACATATATATATATTATATATATTATATATATATAATATATATATATTATATATATATATATTATATAAATAATTATATATATATATATATGGACCCCTTCCAAAGCTTTTGGCACAGTTTACATATTTCTGAGTTTTAATATTGTATATGTAATAAAGTTAAATAATTTCAAAGAGAAAATAGTTTTATAACTGTTATAAAGTAATTTATTATTTGTTCCAAGAAATTAGTTCCAAAACTAATTTGATAGAAGAGATAAAACGTTGGAAAAGGGAATTGTAAAGGGTTGGTGGTAGGAATTTTGGAGGACCCGGAGACTAGGCCGCTGTATTCCTGATATCATCATTGATTAATGAAAGAATCAAAAGTTTCCATGAGTTGTTGGGTATAATTTTGTAACCTTCTCTATCGTGTCATGTTATGTTTCTTCTTTCAAGTATAGTAATGAATATGTAGGTCTTTATTTGCTTATGTAGATAATGTTAAAATTCCTTGAAAGAGCGCTCCTATGCTTGAAGTTTCCACCTTCTTTTCTAAGTTATAGATAATAGTTTATGTGAAAGACCAACATATTATATTTTACTTCTCCCAGAGTCACAAATAGTAGTTTATGTGTTAAGCAGCATATTGTCTATGATTTAGTTCTCATTTTCATAATTCTTCTAAGCGACGGATAATTCTTCTAAGTGATGGATAATAGTTTCTGTGAAAGATCAATATATTATCTTTAACTTTTCCTGCAAGCTTTCTTCATTCATCATTTATATCTAGCAACAAATGGCATTCTGAGATGTTTTGGTCATACATGTACTAAGGGTTAAAGACCAAGTCTCCAGGTCCTTCATTTAAAGATACAACATATTTCTAAGTGAAAAATAAGGGACAACAAATAATATTTATCAATGTCTTAAGCACAATTTCCATACAACCAGGAAATTGGTTTCTTAAGGAACAACAGTGTGCATGAAGGTTTATCCTTCTTTACAATGTTTGCTTTCCTCTCCTTCCATTTCTTCTTTTCCTTGCTCTTGCTTACAGAATATTTAGATGTTCCCCCAACCTCTGGGTTTACATTCTTACCTCTAGCCCCTAGATGTGTGGCTTGAACTGATACATTATCTAAGCTAGTGGGATTAAACATGAGAATAGTATGCTTTAAATAGCTATGAAGACCACCTATATACTTCAATAAAGTCTCAGGTGAGTCTAATGATATACCTAGAGTTAAAGCTCTCTTTCTGAATTCCTGAGTATAACTTTGCGCACTTTGACCCTTCAACTGGAAAAGAGTTTGCCAACTCATCATTCACTGCTGCATGTAAGCTAAATGATAGAATTGCTTTTTGATAGCAGAAACAAATTCATTCCAGGTAGAAATGATTTTACCATGTTTTTGTAGATCAGCTTGTGTCTTCCCTTCCCGCCATACTAGTGCAGTTCCTCCAAGTCGAAGGCTAGCCAGCTGAATCTTCTTCCTTTTTGAATCAATGTTCTGTACCCTGCAATATACATGAATTTGTCTTATCCACTTAGCTAGATTTTCTACATTGAGTTCTCCATCATAAATTGGCAAATCAAACTTCACATCTAATTTGATTAAGGAAGTTTTCTTCTTCTTCTTAGAAGAGTTAGTTTCATGTGAAGAGGATGACGATGGTGATGATGGAGGAGATGGTGGAGGAGGCATTTCTCCTTTTCCTTTGCCTTCTGGAGGAGCAATTAGAAAAGGTTCCTTCACTCGTTGGTCTGGGGTAGGTGTTGAAGTGCCTTCACCTCATCCCTTCTTGAACTCTAGATACATATCTTCCACAATGGCTCACATGGCCATAAGACTATCCATGAACTGAGATTTTGATCCCAATGGGGTGTCTTCTGCCATTCTTCTCTGAGAAAAGACTCTTCCAATCTCTAGATTGGCCTCAACAAGTTCTCCTTCTCCACGTCTGAGCTTCAATCTAGTTAGCATTCAAATTTTAACACAAGGTTGTCTAACCTTAACAAAACCTTAAGCTCTAATACCACTTGATCTGAAATGATCTTAAAATAGAAAATAAAGGTATTATAGACTCATGTGCAGGAATGCCTATATTATTTAGTGCAATGGATTGAAAAGATTGCGAATAATATAGACATTTAACAATTAGAAAACATAACATTTCAAGACATCAACACAGTAAATAATCAAGGAGTTCACCGGACTTCCTGGCTACGTCTCCTGGTCCAAGCCTTTAGTGCTAACATCGATATTATGTCTTCATATAATGGGAAATTACAGTTATCATTTTTCCTTCCCCTACTATCTTTCTCAATACAACAATGGGATACATATATAGAGCTTTCGCTCGAGATTCTCAAGCCTAGAAAGTAACGCTGCCTCCCAAGGATCCTTTAGAATTCCCTATTGTTTCTCTTCTGGCTCTATCTTTTCTGCTCTCTGTCACTTCATCTTTCTCTATTGGTCTTTATGGCATGTTCTCTATTACAGGGATAATGCTTACAACATGGAGCAATATTCATAATAGAAACAATTGAAAGGGACCGGCGGGCGTGGGTAACCTGACCGTCCAACCTTTTTGTGTGATAAAGTCCTGAAATAAAGCATTTTCAATAATACATAGAAATACATGGAAAAAATTGACCACAATGCTTTAAGCTAGAACTCAAAAACATTGAACCAGAATTTATAAAATCGTTGGGTTCAGGCATGTCGCATATCACCTTTCTCTTAGTGCATGGTCCCTTGGCATTGTGATTCACCAATTTGCGATCCCTAATCGCTTCGATTGGCCCCATTGGCTATCAGTGCATCGACGATATTGTTGCTTCAACGATCCTTTGCTTTGTTGTGCTCCCGATCCTCGATCTCTGATCACCCCGATCATTCTAATCGCTGATTCAATCACAACCATCCATTCCGTTTTCCGATCCGATGGCTATAACCAAAGTGCTCATCGCAAGTGTTAAATTCTATGGGTCTGGTCCTTGCCCCATGGTTCATTGTGATGTGATAATGCGGCCGTCACATATCGCTAAGCCTACAAGCCTTTTTTAAGTCCTCCCTTTGGAATTTGTGATGCGATATATCTTGTTGTCATATCCACTGTTGATCTATGCACTCGATCAACGACCCATGTTATATTGTGCTCGCTATCACAATTCCTCAAGGCTACGATCCTTTATATTCCGCTTTGTCTTTTCTCCAATGTGATTTCCTTGATGTGTTTTCCTCTCGTCCATTGATATTTTGGATCCAACAGTCCTTGAGTGTTAACACTGCGTTGCAACATGGTTCCCCTGATACTCTGTTTCCACAGTTTAAACATGTATTTTTCTAGTGCAATAATTGGTTGTGATGTGGGACTTTGAAACATATTTTTCCCATTTTAAATACAATTGAAGACTTAAGAGGTTTATCCAAGATCCATTTTGGATCAATTTTGCAAGAGCCAAACCGCTACCTTTTCCGGCTATAGTTGTGGGGTACTTTCCTTTATAGGGGAGACGAGAAATATGGTGAATGAGGTCTTCTGTGATTGGAATAGGCTCTTCCAACCATAGATACCCATCATGCACCAGGAAGAGCAGCTGCCTAATGACGACGCGTGGTGGAAATGTGGTATCCATAATAAGTGCAACAATCTGGCCTTTTCCACACCGCGTAGCCATTTCCACATTGCGTAGCCATTTCCGTGGCTCTAACATTATCACTGCCCCCTTAGTATTCTGCTTCATCAGATTTGCGATTTCTAGGTGCAGGAACTTCTCGCAGTTAGTGAGGTCCCAGTCTTCAAATTTTATGGTTTGAATGTGGCCTAGGTGCGTGCCCTCAAATACAATGCCATCAAGGAGGAGCGGGGTCTGGAGTGAACTATTCATTTCATCTAGATCCTTCAGTACTTTGGTTTACCCTTTCCATGGAGGGACATACACGGGTAGTTTTTTTGCAGAGTGTAATGGTTGGATATCCTCCTCCACATCTTCTTCTTCTTCTTCTATTGTGGTGATCAGGGCATGCAAGTATTCTTCTTCCTCATCTGTTTATATTGTGACTACTTTCCCCTTCTCTGCCATGGATAGTTTGTTGTGCCGAGGATTCCTCGGGGATATGTGTACTAGTCCCATTCCCTGTTTATCCTTCTTGGGCCTTGGTGTTCATGGTGATTTGGGGATTTCTGTCACCATCCCGATGCCTTCTGGAACATCCTCCACCATTTGGGTCTGTATGGCCTTGCCGGTAGTTACCTCTTCAATTCCCAACCCATCCTTAGTGGCGTCATCATTTCTAGGTTGTATTTTGTCTCTCGCAAACTTAGGGTTCATTATCGCTCGACTCTTAATGCTCTATGCTCTGCTCAAGCACTCAATTCTCAAATGACCAAGTGTTGTTCGTTGGCTAGCCCTTTGATTTTTATAGTGCCTTTTGAATTTGAATTCGGCCATTCCCCCCAATTTCGGGCCATTAATGTTTTCTTGGCGGCAGATTTTCCCAAATCTGGCCCATAAATTGCGTCTTAAATGCCCGCCGCCTACTCCATTTGGCCTAAATTCGCACATCCCATCGTGAATAGTGACCTCAATGGTCACTTTCCAGCCAACCCGCATGGCAGTGTAACCCTCCGTGCATGGTCGCGAACCTTATGACATTCTGATTCTGCATGCATCTCCAATATCACGCAGCTTCCAGGCAAAATATTTTATAGTCCCACACTCCCTTTCAACTACTTGGAGCGCCAAGACTGTTCTTCCTAAGGCTAGTCAGGTGGTCACACCACCCATGCGGGGCTCCATCCCATCCTCCAGCATGGTTTGTGGAGAATCCTCATCTTCCATTGTGGTGATTGGCATCGTGCACTGTACTATTTGCAATGCGCTAACCTAGTCACTACGTTTGGCGATATGCGGTCTA
>APFE030964583.1:0-10725 GCA_000404065.3 Pinus taeda | reverse complement strand
CAGAGTAGCAAACAAAACAACAAGTAGAAAAGGAGGTTGAACAACAAGAAGAACATCAAGAAGAGGGGCAGCCTATGCAGCAAGAGCAAATGGCTGAAGCCCCAACACCTAGTGAGCAACAGGCTTAAGAGAAAATGCCTTCTGGGCAAGAAAAGACAGTGCAGGCCTCAGTGCTTCAAACTCCACAAAAGGAGGAAAAGGGAAAGAAGAGGGATAGAGAACGGGAGACTCCCCTCACCACGTCAACAAATAAAGGGGATAAAAGGCAGAGATTAAATCCCATCTCTGAGGAAGAAATGCCTATTGGGCAATCGTTGGGAATGGGCCCACCAAGTATGGAGGCATCTGCCAGTTCCTTTCAGCAGGAACAAGAGAGAACCATTGGAGGAGAGGTCAGCTCCTCAAGTCATCAAAGGAGAGTAGAGGCAGGCATCAAGCAATAGTTTATTGATATCAAGAGGAGAAATGAGCCTCTCAGGCTCCAAATCTACAACCAGTTGCCGAAGATGGCCCCTACCAATCAACAAAGGCTTATGTCAGCCTATGACATCACGGAAGGAAAAATGACCATGAGTCATTTCATGCCCACCATGTTGCAGCCACAGTGAGCTGCAGACTATATAAGAACCAACCTTGAGGTTCTTGCAAAGGACATCCATCCTCTGGACCAAATAGAGCTTCACAAGCAAACGGGTGAGATGGTCTATGCAACATTGGCAGACAAAAAAATGTTGGCTAATAGGTTGGAAAACGGCCTAAATAATACAGCTGCCCAACTTGAGTTGGAGAAGGCATCCTCCCTGGCCAAAGACAACAGGATCAAGTCTTTGGAAGATATAATTATAGAGCTTGGGCATGACCCCAAGGATCCAAAGGCCATACAATTGCTGTTGAAGATAAGAGATGTAGACCTTGCAGCCCTAAGAAAGAAGGTGAAGCTCCCAGCAATTATTCACCCCCAAACAGATGAGGTTGCTCAGCAGAGACAAGACCAGGAGGTAGCTACATTGCTGGTAGCACTGCACAAACAGCTAGTGCAGACAGAAGGGAAGCTGGAGGATACAGAGGCTGCACTGTAGGCAGCCCTGCAGCAGAAAGAGGGACGCTAGACTTCTCAGCCCCCTCTAGAGGTTATAAACCTTGAGGAGCCCCCAAAGACTATTGCTCCTCCCACAGAACCGGCAGCACCATCAACATCAACAGCAGCACCAGCACCAACTACAAAGGAGGCTCCGAGCCTTCACATGCAGAAATTGATTAGTGAGATCCAGGCCCTCGAAGCCCAGATGACAGAACTCAATGGAGCCAAGGAGAATTTGGCCAAGCTAAATGAGAAATATGACAAATCCAAGCAGAATGTGGCTGAGAAAGGGAGAGAAATAAAATCTCTCAAAGAAAATATAAAGGAGCTGGAGAAAGAGCTCACCCTTGAAAAAGTGGTGGTTGAGATCAGGACAGTTTTGTGGACCCACATTGGCCAATCAATAACAGATCAGTGGCAATACATTGAAACTATCCATGAGCAAATGGAGCTCATAGGAAAAGCACAAAAGGAAGTCCACAGAGCAAGGGAATCTCTAGGCAGTATGCCTGAGATAGCCAGCAGAATGATTAATGTGCTTAATAACTGGACAGGTCCTTAGCTGGCAGCAATTGGGATCTCCAACAAGACATAAACTATCCAGCTGATAAAGAGGGTCCTCACACTGAAAAGCCTGGTGCAGACATTGGACAGAAGAAGCCAGGACATGCAAATAGAGGTCAACAAGTTCATGGACAAGTTTGCAGCATTACAGGGCAGAGGTCTTCCTAGCTTGCTCAACAGTGCAGGGAAACTTCTATCACATGAGGTTTATGCAAAAAGGGTGAACACATTTGCCACCAATCAGATCAGTCAAGGATCAAGCAGCTCACAGGTAACAGGGCCAGCATCTGGGCAAAGTCTCTATGACAGAATAGAGAATTTGTTTTTTATTATGAATGAGATCAGCCATTTATTTGAAGTGCTTCCGAACTTCTACAAATACACAGAGGCAGATGAGACCTTAGATGCAATTTTGAGGCATCAATTTCCTACACAGGAATGGTGGACCTCAATGATACAATTATTACTATAAGCAGGAGGTTCCCATCAAAGTTTTGTCATCGAAATATATAAGTCATCATATTCAGAAAGTATGATGCATATACTATGACTGGAAAAGGTGGAATGAGCCAACTCAGCAGGAAGATTCGGCCACCAAAAGCAACAATGACAGCTACAAGTAACAAGGCCGAGAAAGCTACAGCATGATAGAGTATAAAGACACATCGTTCAGCATTAAAGCAAAACGCTCAACCGACTCAGTCTCCTCCAAAGGTCAAGAAGAGTCCCGACAACATTAAAGACCATTTATCTTACATTTAGAGTAGCAATAACTTTCTTATCTGCTATTTTGTAAAGTTGGTGAGCCTAGTTAATCCATCAACTGACTCAACATTCAGATATTTTGTAAAACCTATTGTATATATTCCCCCTCGCACAAACTTTCAAGGGGTTGTTGGTTTTTTTTGTTCTCTTATGAACAAATGAGAACTTAGTTGTAACTTTCAGAAGGATGATATAAACAAAGCTTGGAGTTTACAGGAACTGAGTCTTACTGGTGCATGTTGTGATTGGAACCATTGAATGCTACAGGATTCTAGTGATATGGCTTAATATAATAAGTGTTTCTCTATCTCTGTTAATGTTCTGTTATTTGTTTTATCTCATAACTCTCACATGTTGTTCTAAATATAGGAAAGAAAGAAAAAGAATAGCTCAGGATTTGTCCATGGAGACACCCTGATCTCAATCTATCTTCACTATAAATGTGTTTCTATAACTTTCAGATGTTTAAATTGGAATTCTTAACTGCGCCAATAAGCCCTGAATATCTCACAGTCACTATTTAGTAATTCATTTATGCTACTAAGTAGAAATTGTTGTTCAAATTGTTATCACACTGTATGTACCTCCACTTCCCATTGTTTCATTCACTAATCCGAAAATTATATTAACAATAGCCATCTAGCCTTAGAGTAAAACTTTCTCCATCACAGGCACCAGAACTATCTCACATTTCTGACTTCCATATACCCAATGGATTAGCATCTTCTACACTCTTCATGCCCTTCTTACAACAAAATTTCACCAACCAAAATCTCAAACAGGAAACTAAACTTTTAACTAGCCTAAAAATCTTCACAACGCATAGCTGAAACTTAAAGAGAGAGCCCTCTCTGGTTATAGATAGGCTAGGATCTATAATCCAAAGGTTGGTTAGTGGTTACCCCAACCGTATTCCCTTGGGAGTCATAGGGAACAACCTGGGTGTTAAAACTTAGGAGGTTGTAGCTCTTCGTTTTGGGCTCAACCCAAGTGCTAGTACCTCCTTTGTTGACTTTTATGTGTTTTTGCTGCATTCCTAGAATAATTTCTGTTATTTAGATTAAAATCTTGCTTTGTTACTTAGGTCATTTTTTATGATTGAAATAGCTTTTCATGCTTCAGGCTGATTTGATAGTTTGTTAAAGGAAAATACTTACAAAAAGGCCACCAAGCAATCCTTGATCTCATCTCTCCCTCCTTGGGACCATGAGTTGAGAGTAAGGCATACTTGCTGCCATAAAAACAGTGTTTTTGCCTCTTCATGCAATTGCTAGTGTTAGATTTTTAGTTAGGGAAGTCGATACCAATTGTACTTGCATGTTTAGAATCAGTTATTTCTTAGCTTCCATAGTTATCTTACATGATTTTCTACCAATAACCTTATGTTCATCATGTTTTTGGTTTTTAGGTCAAATTAGGTCAAAATAACTAGATCTTTGGTTTTCCTAGTCTTTGTTGACCAATTTTGGAAAATAGTGTGCAGAACACCTATGATACCTCCCTGCCTACCTTTCCTGCATCATACAACCTGATCTAACCCCTAATCCAATATTTCTTCCCTTCATTTCCGCATTTTCCCACTTTGCCCTAATTTCTACGTTCTTGTGCATCATTGCTCCCTCCATCCTTGAACAACTCTTATCACCTTAATCACTCCTTAGCCACATTCACTAGGTCCTAGACCCCTTAACATCGTTATCCAACCTCCATTTCCACTTTATCACCATTTTTCCGACATCAACCCTCCAAAATCCTCTTTCGGATCTTCCTATAGAACATCCGGTAGAACCCCTGCAGACTTCTGGTAGAAATTCATGTGAGCGGTTTTTCGAGATCCAACCACTGTGAAAATATTTGGAAGGGTGTTAGGGACGCCTTATGCCCTCCTCTCACCTTCCCAACCTCCTGCAAGTACCCACTCCATTTCCTTTCGCCCATCAACCTCTACACAGTAAAAAATAGTCAAACCACATGCATAATAATTCTGCGAAATTACTCAAAAATACAAAATGATGTTTTCTTCATATTTCTTTTCAGAAGTAGCTAGTCACATGCATTTTACCTTTCCAATAGTAAATGGCATCTAGTTCCACTGCTTTCATCTCTTTTCTTGCACCGGTAGGGTTAGTCAGTAAAACTAGGGTTTGCTAGGGTTTGCATTTCCTTTCAGCTTTTCGCTTCTTTCTGCAAGTAAACTAGCCTCCTTTGAGTTAGCTTTCATCCATCACAGTTAAAAGATTCTTCTAAAGAGCTCATAGAATTTGGCTTAAGCTCCTAGCGGACATGTACCAGCTGATCAAGTGACAGCCTACGACAAGAGCTAATACTTGTGCATATAGCACCGTCGCTTCCAAGTTTGTTATGAACTATCGGGTTCATAAAAGTAAAGAAGAGAATCCCAGGAGTTGCAACATCATTTTTTCAATACTCGAGCTCACCATTGTTTTTGACACCATTGCCGGGGAAGTGTCAAAGTATTTGTTGTTGCTTCTTTTATTTTATTTTCTACTGCAACATTCTACTAAGTAGTTTATTTCAGCAAGAGTAGCGTAGTTGTTTCATTTCAATTCTACAATTTTATTTCCACAAAAGTAGATTAGACATTTCCTGCTTTCCTAGACTAGAATTTCAGTTCCGCAAGCCTAGATTAGCATTTCAATTCCTCAATTTCAATTCTGCAAGTGTAGATTAGCATTTCCATTCTGCAATTTCAATTCTGCAAGTGTAGATTAGCATTTCCATTCCGCAATTTCAATTCTGCAACCATATATTAGCATTTAAATTCCACAGTTTCAATTCTGTAAGCGTAGCTTAGCATTTCATTTCTACAATTTCATTTCAGCAAGCGTAAATTAGTCATTTCTTGCTTTCATTTCAATTCTGTAATTTCCATTTCAGCAAGATTTATTTTAGTTACTTTCAATTTTTTGTTCAATCAATTTCAGTTTTGTAGGTACAAGCAGAAAACAACAAAAATCAACCAAAAATATTTCATTTCATGCCTCATAGGAATAGAGATAATTCAGGAAAATTCTTACCCAACACCCGCACCACATCACTGAGTCACCCTTCTCTCTTCTTCAGTGGCAGTGAACCTCCAAAGATACAAAAATATCATTTAACAAAAGAAGAGCAGAAAAGCATTCCTCCTGAGACCATGACCGAACACAAGAATGACATAGGTGATGAGGAGAGAATAGAAGGTGCCTTTCCCATCCGAGAGACCAATGGGGGCACAAAAATGAAAAACATAAGTCCCTTAGCCTTACCTCACTTCCATGGATTGACCATTGAAGACCCTAATACCTTCTTGTTTGAGTTTGTTGTCCTTTGTTGAACCTATGACTATGAAGAAGATGAGCAGAAATTGAAACTCGTTCCCTCTACCCTCGAGGATGCAGCACTATGCTGGTTCATGGGATTACTTGGAAATAGTATCACAACTTGGGCTCAGATGCAGTAAGCCTTTAACGATAAATATCAGGATTACTATAGGTCAAAGGAAATGAAGGGAGAAATCTTTTGGATGACTATGGGAAACGATGAGTCTTTAGAAGATTACAAGGAAAGGTTCCAACTCAGTTATAAAAGGGCTAGATGCACACTTGACCCCGAATCTCTGAAGTTGGTTATGCCCGATGGAATCCTTGAAGACCTTCTAGATACCCTCCATTTGCTCGCTAGAGGAGACATCTACCAGCTACCTTATGATGACATAAAGACTGTGTTTAGAAATCATTCTAAGGTAGCTCATAAAAGAGGTAGGGGGAATCAAATCTCAGCCAGCGCCACCTTCTCCAAACATGAGTTTAGAAATCAGATGGAAGACCTTAAAAGTGAGGTGAGACAGACCATTGCCATGCAACTAGATACTTTTTGAATCCAATAGAAGAAAGAGGAATATGAGAGGGCTTTGGCCATCTTTTTCCACAGATGTACAAGGAAACATCCTCGGAATGATCGTTAATTGCACTCAGTAGAGCTATGTTTCGTTTGTGAGGAAGACCACCATACAAACTAGTGCCCAACCTTACTCGGACTTAAAACTATGTACCAAGGGACTGAAGGAGCCACTGAATCGCTCTACTTCCTAAACCAAAGGAGGCCACATGGATCCAGACTGTACCAGCAAGGGATGAAAGGTGCATCCTAGACTTATTACAACCCAAACCAATCCACTCACATACCTTCTTGGGGTCCCCCTACTCAACCTTCTTGGTCTGCACCCCCTCCTTGGTCATATCCATCTCAATACCATACTCAACCTGTTGCTCATTCATTTCATTCTCATGTTCAGTCACAACCTCAGAGGAATGCACCTCAACAGGGGTGGAGGCACCAATACAACTCTCCTCCCACCATTTTTCCTCCACCACCTACTCAACCACAACCATTACCTCATGCTCCTCCAAGAAAACCCCAGATGCTTTCCCAATCGAACCCGAACCCAACTAATGGACAGGCCCAACAGGTATATACTGTAGAGACAACATTCCCTACCTAGGCTGTCGAGATTCAGGAGATCAACCTACAATCTAGGAAGGTCCTCCCAGATAGCCAACCTCCTCCTAAGGAGGATGAGGAAGAGAAACAGGAAAGTGAACCCAAAGCCTTCCTGAGAGACTAACTGGAACCACGACACCAAACCGAGAACAGACTGAACTTCTAGGTGAGATTAAACAATTATGTGTAAAAATACCACTTCTCCTGGCCATAAAAGATGTACCAATCTACAACAAGTTGATTAAAGAGAAGTGTTTCAGGCACCCAGGTAGGTGCAAGAGAGATGCCCCAACTATCAATGTCATAGGACAACTGTTCAACCTAATGCTGGGACGAGTAATTTTTCTGAAATATCTGGACCCTGGGAGTCCTATAGTCAATGCCCACATCAATGGCACCACAATCCCCCACAACCTGATTGATCTAGGGGTTACCATTAATGTGATGATCGGGGACACCATGCTCAAACTCAACCTTCAAAGTTCCCTAAGAAAGACCCTGACAGTGCTGTAGTTAGCAGACTACTCCACTCCGAACCCCAAAGGGATTGTGGAAGATGTCATGGTCTCTGTTGATTCTTGGGAGTACCCTGCGGACTTCTTGGTCCTTCAGCCAAAGGCAAAACTCACTGGATACCCCCTCATTTTGGGAAGGCCTTGGTTAGCTACTGCAGATGCTTACATCATTTGTCAAGCTGAGAGCATGACCATCAAGAATGGGCCTATGTCCAATTAGCTAGTCCTATATCCTCTGGCCCAACCTTTGCTAGAACATGACCTACCTCTCTGGTCAAAAGAGTAAGATGAAGATGAGGTCTACTCTGCACCAGTGTGCACAGTGGAAGCCCCCAGGGGATGTCCTCACACCGAGGATGACCTTATTGAAAATATAATTCAGAATCCACCTCCCAGTGTGATACCATTGGAAGAGTTGATGGAAGACACCCAGGCCAGTGCTTTAGTGGATCTCTGTGTGGCTGATCCAACCTCCCCATGAGTAACGAATCTGGAATTCAGCCCTGAAAGAACCTTGAAGATCAACTCATCCCTATCCCCCTCTTAGGAGAAGGAGCTGTGTAGCCTATTGAACCTCCATTTAGATGCTTTCACCTGGAGCTATAAGGAGATGAAAGGAGTCCGGGATTGTAAACCAGTCAGGTAGCCTCAGAGGAGAATGAATCCAACCCTTAAAGACATTGTCAAAGAAGAATTGCAAAAGTTGTTGGATGCAGGATTCATTTACCCCATCTCTGACACTGAGTGGGTTTCTCCTCTGGTGCTTGTGCCCAAGAAAAATGGGAAGTGGAGAATCTATGTAGATTATCAAGAACCTAAGAAAGCTACCAAGAAGGACCATTTTCCTTTACCTTTCATAGATCAAGTGTTAGATGGGCTGGCAGGAAAGAAATTCTTCTCCTTCCTAGATGGGTTCAGCAGGTATAATCAGATCCAAATCAGCCCAAAAGACCAAGATAAGACCACTTTCACTTGTCCATGGGGTACCTTTCCCTACCGGGTCCTTCCCTTTGTGTTATGCAATGCTCCTGCCATTTTCCAGAGAGCAGTACTGAGCATCTTTGCTGAACTGGTTCATGATTCATTGGAGATCTATATGGATGACTTTATTCCTTATGGGTCCAACTTCCAAGAAGAATTCATTAATCTGGGAAAAGTTTTAAGCAAGTGTATTGAAATGAACCTGTCCCTCAGTCCAAAAAAATGTGAATTTCTGATGATTGAAGGGACTGTGCTATGTCATACAATTTCTCAGCAAGGATTACAGGTGGATCCCAACAAGATTGATATCATCCAAAGGGTTCCGCCTCCTCAAAAGGTAAGAGATGTTCAGAGTTTCCTAGGCTTAGCGAGGTACTATAGAAAATTCATTAAAGATTTTAGCAAACTAGCCTCTCAATTATTTGGCCTTTTGGGGAAGGATGTTGAGTTCATGTGGACTGACAACTGTCAAGAGGCTCTGGATGCATTGAAAAGTAAGTTGGTGACTGCCACAATCTTGAGAGGTCCAAACTGGGCCCTACCTTTCTACATTCACACAGATGCCTCAAACAAAGCCATAGGAGTAGCCTTAGGAAAAGTCGAAGAGAAGCCACCATATGCCATATATTTTGTCAGTAAAAACCTTTCCAAGGCAGAAATAAACTATATTGTAACTGAGAAAGAGCTCTTAGCTGTAGTCCATTCCTTAAACAAGTTCAGACACTACATCACTAGTTATCAGGCATTCGTACACACTGATCATGCTGCAATTACATATTTAATGAGTAAACTTGATGTAAATGCTCGTATCATTAGATGGTTACTTTTATTGCAGCAATTTGATTTGACCATTCCTGATTAGCCAGGGAAGGAAAATGTTGTTGCTGATTTTCTGTCTAGAGTAGATTTCTCTGTAGGTGAATAAAGGGTGGTGGATGATCAAATGCCAGATGAACACCTGTTTTCTATCTCAATACTCTCTCCATGGTTTGCCGATATAGAAAATTACTTGGTTTCGGCACAGTTCCCGCCACATCTATCCTCAAAAGAGAAGAGCAAGATCGTGAGGAAAAGTGCCCCATTCACATGGATTGGGGGTAACTTTTTTAAACTTGGCCTAGATCATATTTTGAAGCGTTGTGTCAGAGAGGAGGAAGTTTTTGACATCCTACTTACCTACCATGATGGGCCCTGTGGGGGCCACTTTGCAGCAAAAATAATCGCCTTCAAAATTCTACAGGCAGGCTACTATTCACCCACTCTTCATCAAGATGTCAGGAGATACATCAGCTGATGTGACCAATGTCAAAGGATGGGGAAGCTGACTCCCAGGGATGAAATGCCCCTCCAACCTCAAGTGACTTTCGAGCCATGTGAGAAGTGGAGCATAGACTTTATGGGTCCTATAAACCATCCTTCAAACCAAAAGTCTTACATCATTGTGTGCACGGACTACCTGACAAAGTGGGCAGAAAAAAAGGTAATCAAGGTAGCAATAGATGAAAAGGCGGCTGAGTTTTTAAGGGAGAATATCTTCTACAAGTTCAGTTACACAAGAGAGTTAGTCATAGATCAACGAAGTTAGTTTACTTCTAACCTGATTGAAGAGTTGCTCGCTCATCACAGGATCAAGCACAAAACTTCCACCTTTTATCATCCACAAGCAAATGGACAAGTGGAAGTCACTAACAGAGCTTTGGAGGAGATTTTGACTAAAGTGGTGAGCAACAACCGAAAATATTGGGCAAATCTCTTGGTTGAGGCCACCTAGGACTACAACACTACTTGGAAAACTACGACAGGTTTCACACCCTATGAGCTGGTCTACGGGAAGAAGGCTTTGCTGTCCATAGAATTTGAATATAACACCTTGAGTTTGGAAGCTCAGCTGGACCTAGATCTCAGCCATGCACAACTGGAAAGATTGCTTCAGTTGAATGGACTAGATGAATAGAGAATTTAGTGGTGGTCCAACTTCAGAGGAAGATATGGCATGACTGGTACCTTAAAGAAAAACAGTTTCAGTTAGGACATTGGGCACTGTTATATGATTCAAGATACAAGGATTTCAAAGGGAAGCTAAGGACAAGATGGTTGGGACCATATACAGTGGAGAGATGCAACGAAAATGGTTCAGCTTTTATCAAGAACATTGATGAAGAAGCCATCCCCATTCTCGTCAATGGGAATTGATTGAAAATCTACAAGAAGCCTCTTTCTAAGCATGAGTTCTTTCAAACTCTGGATGAATCAGTATTGGTAGTGGAGTAGGCCCCCTGCCCCCACTCCACCAACACCTTGAAAATAATAATAATA
>APFE030964577.1:20661-31780 GCA_000404065.3 Pinus taeda | reverse complement strand
TCTATATTAAATTGTACAACACCTATAAGTGTAAAAATGAAAATATTGTACCATTTTCTAAAAATAAAAAAAAATAATTGAATCTATTAATAAGAACTTCAGAAATTCAACAATACAATAATACTAACAATGCTGGTATACAAGGATGGTGAGTATCAATACTTGTATGGTTGGAATGGCCGAAGAGAACTTAAAATAAGGGTTTATATATATATATATAATATTATACATTATAATATATATAATATTATATAATATAATATTTTATGCACAAATAATCAGACACATTAATGCATTTAGATGTTTCTAGCACAATGTTAGATTTAAAAAAAATTATGTATGAGGAAATTTAAAAAAAAAAATTATGTATGGGGAAACTTTTTTCTGCGCAATAGTATACATCCTGGTTATTAAGTGTATTGATTATTTTTCTAATTTTTTAAAATAAAAACCTATATTTTACCATTAAAAAAATTAGATTTAATATTATTTTTGTTTTTAATTACATGGAAAATGCAAAATTGTTGTTATTCCGAAATTAAAAAGTGCTTGTGCTAATGAGGATGAAAAGTGAATGTTTGTGTAGATTAAGGAAATGTAGGTAGAAACAAAAATTTAGAGCGCAATATAAAATTTCAATATTAAAAAGCTAACCAGAGTCATACAAGTGTACACTCCATATAAATAAAACAATACAACAACTATTTATAAAAAAAGTTGAACTTAAAAAACTATATAGGTTGTATATCAATTATGTATTCCTTTATATAATAAATTAGGAGAAGCCCAACATTAAAGATGGTTGGTTGGAAAATAGATTAAGAAAGTGTTTCAGAATAGACCAACTTCACGTTAATACCTAATTTAAGTAAATTTAAATGATTATGTACTTTAACACTTTTTTGAATGAAACATAGTGAAGTATTAAAAAGAGATTAAATTTCTAAAATGGCTATCAGCTATAAGGCCATGAGAGGTAAATGTTCAAATAATGATCATTAGTAAAGGATAAGAATGTGGATCTAGAAAGGAAATAACTCCAATGTTGAAACACGTTAGAGCATGGGTGGGACTATTATAAATCGATTTGCAGTAGTCTCATTTGTGTTCAAATATCTGGAGGCATCATCCATATGCTTGTAGTGTAGGAGGATACAAGTAATATGAAAGCAAGTCCCATCACCAACTTCGGCCTCTAGAGTTTTGGTGTTTGGAATCGAAGGTTGAAAGCTCCAATCAAGAAGCATGGTTGAGACTTTGAAGATAGGGGCCAGGTAACCTTAAAGAACATGGTTGAAATTTGAAGCAAAAGAGGACTAGTTATAGAAGCACAAAGATGGCAAACATCTATCACATGAATGCTCCATTTAAAATTAGTGTTGGTTAGTAGCCAAAATAAAGGTTTCAAACAAAAGCAAACACCATCAACTATCAAAAGAATAATGTGGCTTGTGAAGGTTGAAAGTTCCAAACAAGAAGTATGACCAAAATTCTAAAGAGAGCCAAATAACCTCAAGCTACACCGTTGTTAAAGATCCACACAAAAATTTCAAGCTGCCACATAAAGGTTAAGCAATGGTGAAATGTTGATTTCGTTGCCACATAAAGGTTAAGCAATGGTGAAATGTCAATTTGTTGCACCAAGAGGCACTCTCCAACTCAATATGGAAGATTTGTTGTAATGTTATGTTAAATTATATAAACAAAAATAATAAAATAGTAAAAATAACCCTACATTAAAATAAACATAACTTCAAACTAAAATAATAAAAATAGAAATCCTACATTGTTATTATAATTTTTATTAATTTTTGTTGGGTAATTAAGGTAAACTTAACTCAGGTTTATGAGAACCCATAGTATTCATGTGGAG
Source organism: Pinus taeda (assembly GCA_000404065.3). Classification (NCBI taxonomy): domain Eukaryota; kingdom Viridiplantae; phylum Streptophyta; class Pinopsida; order Pinales; family Pinaceae; genus Pinus; species Pinus taeda. Next base: position 29,907 of record APFE030964577.1, on the reverse strand, counting down.
TATATTCAATTTAAAGTGGGGAGACTCTTTATTTATAGATATTAAGCCAACATAAATCCATTTTAACTCTCAAATTATCAATTTGGAGTTAAGATGGATCTAACCTAGCATAAATTCACATAAAAATTCCAAATAGTGCAAAGCAAATAGAAAGGAAAAATCTTGTAATCAATTTAATATATTTATCTATAAGGCTCTATAAACAAGATGTGATTTTGTCTCCCTTAGCATTGGTGTCTATTGTAGCAAATATGGTTGAGGGTTCAATCCACAAACACCTCAATGGCACAATTGACACATTTACCCTGATAGGTGGTTTTCCAACAAAAATATTTGACCTGAATAACCATGGCATGCAACTACCAAACTTTTTCTACACAAGGAATATATAGAGAAGCCATCACTATCACAAATGTCATCTATGAGGTATAGGAGTTTAACAACTTAATCTTCAAAAGAAGGCATAATGATTGAGAGAAAGGTTGTGGTGTGTGCCCATTGCAAAGAGAGACGAACCCTTGGCAAAAGAGTGGGTGAAAAAGTAGGCAACAACCCTAAAGTTGAGGCCTCTACAAACACCACATTTTAATGATGGTTGTCGTACCATGACACTACCATCTTAAAAAATGCCTAGAACACAACATTGCTAATGAAGGTGAAGGTAACAGAGTTGAGGCCCAAATAAATTAAAATATATATATATCCTAATCAATGGAGAAACCTTAATGTCCCAAGCTCTATTACCATGTAGAAACACAATGCAAGGTAACTAGAATCATACAACATAGTGTTGGGCTACTTCTCTGAGAAAAAACACAAAGTAATATTAGTTTTGATTATCAGAAAGGATAAAATTCTCAAACTATAAGAAGAAGAGTGACATAAGAAAAGTAGACTTGCATGGATCAAAGGAGGAGATAGAAATACTAAAATTTTCCACAAGGTTGCATCCCAAAGGAAACAAACAAACTCAATATGGATAACTGAAGATGGATCGGGGCATTCTCAATCATCATTAAAGGAGATCAAGGAGGTAGCATTCCATCACTTTAAAAACCAATTTTGGGAAAGGGAGGAGAACTACATGGTTGAAAATATGCACCTTGTCGAAATTTTTCCATCCTAGATTAGCAACAAAAACGCTTCAATGATGGACATTCATATTTCTAACGAGGAGCTACTCCAAATGATCCTGGGTACAATTCCCTCACCCTTCTAGTCTTAATCCACTTAGATTTGCTTGGATTTGTCGCTTTGATCTTTTCATGAAAGTACACCACTTTCCCTGATTTTGGAGTCCTTGTCTTGCTGTTAAAGATGACATCTTGCTGCAATTTCCCAATATTTTCATAAAAGAAAATTGCCCTTGAAGGAATATGAACATTCCCTCTGTAGTCTTCAATTAAAGGAAACTTATTCAATTTCAAATTCACTTCACCTTGGAAACTGTAGTCATAATGATGCTTAGCATGTTTAGCCTTCTTTTTGGCTCGACTCTTCACCAAATGTGATCACCATCGCCATGCACTATCCCTCCTCAAAGTCAAAACATTATGAAACCCACAAGAAGATGTTTTGGGACCAATGTCCTCTTTGTCAGATAACCTTTGCATTTGCTTTTTGACCTCTGCATGATTTAACATTGGCATCTTGTTCACACCAATGTTCAACAACGAAGAATCCTGCTGCAATTGCACTTCATTTTGTTTACCTCTTTTAGGAGGCAACTTGTTAGACTCCTAAAACATCTTATCACATGAATTAGAAGCCTCAATGAAATTAGATTTCAAACTTTATTCATATCCTTGAAATGCTTTAGGTTCCTCAATATATTTATGCTTGAACATTAACAATGCAAAATTCTGACTAGCATTAACAATCCTTTTCATGTGTCTAGCATTCACAAGAGATAAACTCAATTTCTTGTTATGCGCTCTAACAATGTACTCAATCCCATTCTTGAACAAATGATATTTGTTCTCATGGTGATGAAAAATAGCTCTCTTATCATAAATATATGGACTTCCCAAAGCAATACCACATATATCAAGTGGAACTACATCAAGTTCAACCTCATCAAGAAAGTTTGCAGTGATTGCAAATCTAAGTATGCATTTCTTTGTCACCTACAATTTTGCATTCTCACATACCCAACCTAAAGGATAAGGTTTAGGATGAGGAATGGTTTATAAATTCAACTTCTTGACAATGTCTTCTGAGATAAGGGGGCATGCCCCAGGTCACTAGGATCCTATACGACCAGGAGCGCGACTTTACTGAAGGGGATTAAAACGTTGGCAGAGTTAGGCCCTGGAATCTCGCCCCCCTATAGGGTTATATGTGCCAATGTGACCAAGTTTTTTGGAACTGGGAGCTTAATGGACGAATTAACAGTCCTAGAATTTCACTTGTCAAGTGAGATTGTAAGCTAGTTTTGGATGCTAGTTCTGGGTTTGGGGCGCTTAAGCCAGGTTTGGGCCAAATTGGAGGATGATTAGCTATGGAATTGGGCAAAAACTTGTAACATGCATAACTTACTCAATTTTTGGCCAAATGAGGTGCAAAAAGAACCCAGATGGGGGTTTTTGATAGTGTTGAATCCATTGAAGACATCATTTTTATTGTTTGAGTAATGTAAAAGCATGTAAACACACTTTTGAGCACTTAATGAAAGAGGCCCTACATTGGAGATGTAGCCCAGGAGAGGGGTGAACTCCTTTATCATGTTTTGTGTTATGTGTTTCAAATATGCTTATTTTGTCTCTATTTGGCCTTAAATTGTGGTTAAATTCACTTGTTTTATGTGTTTAGTAAATTGATTCTCTACCCAAAACACATAATTTTCACTTGCAAATTGTTAAAAATCTTTAAGTTTACAATTACAGATCACCAAACCCTCAAGGAAATGGAAAATGACAAAAGTCCAGGTTCCGATGGCTGGCATAGAGAATTATTCCTCCATTTATTTGACCTGATGGGCCTGGATTTGGTAAAGATGATGGAAGCGGTCAGAATTTCTAGCGAAATTCCAGGTGCAATCAATTCAACCTTCCTTACTCTTATTCCTAGGAAACCCAATGCTCAGTATCACAATGATTATAGGCCAATTGCATCAGAATAGTTTGGATTCTTGTCTAATAGGAGAATCCAAGAGCAATAGCCATTGCTAAAGAAGGCATTCATTTAGTCAAAACAAGAAAACAAAAATCATGTTTAGATTGTGTAGATTGGTAGTTCTTGACCATGATTCTATACAAAATCGGTTTCAAATATAGACATGTCTGATGGATAATGGCTTGCATCAAATCAACATCCATGGTGGTTCTCATCAATGGGGAGCCCATTAATTTTTTTAAAATCAAGAGAGGATTGATACAAGGAGGTGCTTTGTCTCCTCTATTATTTATTCTAGTAATGGAAAAATATGATGATAGCAAAATATATACACTGCTGTGAACTAGAGGGGTGGATCCGCAATGATGTTCCATCTAAATTATGTATGTTTGCAATGTGGAGAAGCCTTCGGTGTGCAATCCCTTGGTTTTGCAGCAATTTCTGTTGGGTTGTTGGCAATGGTTTGTAGGTCAATGTGGGGTGGATGCCATAAACTGCATGCCTGGAAGTCATCATCTCTCAGTCCCCATCATCATCACTCTAAATCAACAGGGAATCTCCACCTTAGGAAACATTTGGAGGGGCTATCAGTTGCCCTTTCCATCTCCCAATTGGCCACATGCTTGGGAAATTGGAATTCCGTCCTTTCTGGAGGTAGAGAGGGAAGTATATTGCAACAATCTCTTTGAGGTCGGTATCACGTTGTCTACACTTTCAAACAATATGGTTTGGGCCAGTCATTTATTTGATGGAAGAATAGCGGCCTCTGAAGCATATCAGCACATAACTTCTTGCTCTCAAAATCTCCCTTTTTCCTATCTCATTACTCAATTGTGGTCATGGATGTCCCTCTTAAGCTTTTATGCTTCACGTGGTTAATTATACACAATCGTATTTTAACCTAGGATACTCTACTGAAGAAGGGTTTTGTGGGCCCTGGCAGATGCTCATTCTTCAAATCTGATTTGGAAGACTATTTAGAACTCTTCATTCTCTGCCCTTTTGCTAAGGACATCTAGATGAAGGTGTCCTCTCTCTTGGGGATTGTTGCACACTTTTAGGAAATTGGTCCTTGGTGCCCCAAAGTTTCCACTTGGACAATATCTCTAGTTGACTTGTCCAACATTTTCCCAATTTGCTACTTCGATGGGGCTTTTTCTGGTGGGCATTGTGGTTGTGGCGTCTTCCTTCATATCAACTCAAATCTGTCCTATCACTTCAGATGGTTTGTTGGCCTTTGGGACAATTGTAGGGCATAATTGTTGGCCTTATGGGGTGCCTTACAGGTGGCTTAGTGGCTCAACGTTGACAACATTTTGGTTGTTGGGGACTCCCTCTCAACAATCAGATGGATTCAAGATCACAACGCCTCACAGGTGCTTTCTCTTTTCAATTGGATGCAACAGATTTTGGGCCTTAAGTCTCTCTTCTCATAGATTTCCTTCCAACATGTCTTCAAAGAACATAATTCTGAAGCAGACACACTCTTTAAGCGAGCTCTCTCTCTTCTACCAAGGAAGATGCATTTTGAGTTGTTTTCTAAAGGGATTTCCCATAATCGGGGCTCTTTTGATTTTTATTAAGTCTCTTTGCTTCTTATGGTTTCTTTTTGGCTTTCTGGGACCATGTTGCTACTTCTGGTTCTTTTATTCGGTTTCAAATCCACTCTGTGTCTAAATCATTACGTCATATTTCTTAGAACTTTATTCTTTTGTTTCTTCCATACTATGTAACCTTTTGTTGCCACACGGTGGTAATCTTAACCATCAACAGTGATATAGATTTGCTTAGATTAGAAATATCATTATATTCTTCATCATGTATGAAAATGTAAAACATTTTCCCTTAATGAAAATGTTCTGTTTTTTCTCTTTGTAAAAAAAAAAAACCAAACAAAACTAGAATCATACAAGATCACAAAACAGAACCACAACCACTTAAGAGAAGAAGCTGAACTAACAAAAAAATATTAAATCTGTTGTATATTACACCGGGAGAGCATAATAAACTCGAAAAAACCCAATATTAAAGATGAGTTGCTGTAAGATATATTAAGGAAGTGATTGATTAATAGACCTTAGCATTAAAATCTTAACTTCAAGTATAACAACAATAATTTAGATTTTAAAATCTCCCACTGAGAGCATAGAATATGATCTAATCAATGATATGAATTGACTGCAAATCAGAATATACAAAATTGTTATACAAGCGGGCACTAAAATGGATCCTGCGAATCCATTAGATGAAAAAGTATCATCGTGGAAGCCAGAGGTAGGCTATTAGATCCACTATCACTCGATGAAACTGATGAGAATCAATGGAGAAAATAAGTGAGCAGTAATGCAGTAACACATTTTGATTGGTGATATATGTCATTCTTCTAGGCTAAGGGTACCCAAAAAATCCATGCTACCAAAAAATCTGCTACTGCGCATTTTAACCACGACCATGTGAGGCCTACAGATAACCCTGCTAAAGTAATATTAACACCAGATCAAAAGGCTAAAAGCCATGCTAATCATATAACTATTGGAAATCGGTTAGAACAACCATGCGATTGTGAGGACATGAATATGTCTGTTTATTGTGATTTGGAGGCACATACAATAGGACAGTGCCCTACAAAAAGGATGAGGTAAAGCTCAACAATGTTGAGAATGTTGGGTTGTGTTATATTCTTTCCACGAATAGCCCACGTAGTTAACTGGGGGGTTAGAGGGGGGGCAGAGCCTCCCCTTCGTTGCGCCGATTGCGTAGCAGGAGGGGGTCACAGGGGGTTTGAGGTGTACCTGTAACCACACTTTATGGGTCCGGGGTAGTGCCCCCAAAATTTTTGGTTTTGGAACCTATATTAGGTTGGGTGGACCCACCTATGGTTTTGTGCATGATTTTCACACATGTTTTTTGGATGTGATGGTTTTCGGTCCATGGTTTTGGACACGATAGTTTTCGGTCCATGGTATTGGATGCTTCGGCATGTATAAATATGCATTATAACATTGAAAGGAACATAATGAAAAATCAAACTGGTAGTCTCGATTTTGGGATCCAGGGGAAATCTCTGTGTATATGTGTTTTATGTGTTATGCTCTCGCATTGTTTATTTTATGTGTTTTAGAATTCATATGCAGGTAATTTCTATACGGGGTTAAAACCTACATTTGGTATCAGAGTTGTTTTGGCTTCAAGGGGACGCCTTGTTGCTGAGGGGTTTCGCTTGGGACTGTGGTAGACCCTGTTCAGTGGGAGATCTGTGAGATCGATTTTGGTGGTGAAAGAAGATGGCGAGCAACGGAAAAATAGAGATTGAGAAGTTCAATGGTCAGAGTTTTGAGTTGTGGAAACTCAAGATGGAGGATCTGTTGGTGGATAAAGATCAGTGGATCGCGGTAGATCCGGGTACTAAACCAACGTGAGTGACCGATGAAGAATGGAAGAAGTTGGATCAGAAGGAAAAGAGCACAATACGATTGTGTGTCTCAGATTCAGTGTTGTTGAATGTATCAGGGGAAGCTACGGCGAAGGCTTTATGGGACAAGTTAGGGACTTTGTACCAATCTAAATCTCTGATGAATAAACTGTTCCTGCGGAAAAAAACTGTATAACCTGAGGATGAAAGATGGAGACTCGGTGAAAGAGCATCTGAATGCATTTAATACTGTGGTAAGTCAGTTATTATCTGTTGATATTAAAATTTCAGATGAGATAAGTGCATCAGTTTGTTGTGTTCTCTACCAGACTCGTGGGATAGTCTGGTTATTACAATAGGTAGCAATGCAACTGCTTTGCAGTTTGATGAAATAGTCTCAGCCTTGCTGACGGAGGAGATGAGACGGAAAAATATGGACAACCAGAATGGTGATGCCTTGTCTGTACGAGGACGGTCCCAGAACAGAAACAAAAATAAGTCATCGAGTGGGAGATCTAAATCTAGAGGGAGATCTAAATCTCCAGGAAAACCTACAAAGGTGGTGTGCTGCAAATGCGGAAAGGAAGGCACTTCAGAAGGGAGTGTAAATCTAAAGCTCCTGATAAAGGAAAGGGATCTGATGATGCTCCTTCTGCAGAGGCGAAAACCACCTCAGATGAAGGTGGGGATGTGTACTTGGCTTCTTCAAGTACACATGTAGATCATGAGGCATGGTTGATTGACTCAGGTGCATCCTTTCACTTCACTCCCCATAGAGAGTGGTCCTGCGAGTATGAGAAATACGATGGTGGTGATGTCTTCTTAGGAGATGATAGGAAGGCTAGAATCATTGGTCGCGGAAAAGTAAAGTTGAAGTTGCAAGGTGGAAGGGTTAGAACCCTTCCGGGTGTTCTACATATTCCTGTGTTGGCTAGAAATCTAATTTCTGTAAGCAAGTTGGATGATGCAGGTGTAAAGACAGTGTTCGAGAAGGATACCTGCAAGATGGTTCGAGGAGCATTGGTATTGATGCAGGGAGTTCAGATTGGAACTCTGTACAAGCTGCAAGGTAGCACTGTTGTTGATGGGTGAATAGTTTTATGGTTCCTGAAAATGGAGCAGAAAATCTAGTGGTCTCTGGAGAGAAAACCATGCTGTGGCATCAAAGGCTTGGACATATTGGAGAGAAGGGTCTTCGAATACTTCATGGTAAAGGTATGGTAGAAGGTATGAGTAATAGCTCTCTGGATTTTGATTTATGTAAAAATTGTGTATATGGGAAGCAGAATCGGGTGAGTTTCCCCTTTGGTGGTAAGAGGATGAAACAGATATTAGAGCTTGTGCACAGTGATGTGTTTGGACCTGTGAAGGTTCCATCACTGGGTAAGTCTGTGTAATATTTATCATTTATAGATGACTTCTCAAGGAATACATGGATATATTTCCTTAAGAAGAAATCTGAAGTCTGTGACAGTTTTAAAGAATTCAAGGCTCTGGTGGAAAACTAGACAGAGAAGAAGATAAAGGTGTTGAGGACAAATAACGGTGGAGAGTTTTGCAGTAAGGAATTTGAAGAATTATTTAAGAAGTGTGGGATAGCACAGCAGAAGACTACTCCATGTACACCTTAGTGAAATGGAGTTGCAGAAAGAATGAACAAGATGTTGATGGAAAGGGCAAGAAGCATGCTCAGTGGTGTCAGGTTAGGACAGGAATTCTGTGTAGAGACAATGGAGACAACATGTTACCTGGTCAACTGATCACCTTCATCAGCATTGGAGGATAAAATTCCACAAGAGGTATGGACTGGTAAGAAACCCTCTCTTTCACATCTGAGGGTATTTGGAGGTGATGCATATGTACATGTTCCAAAGGAGAAACAAACCAAGTTGGAGAGTAAATCTAAAAAATGCATCTTTATTGGGTATAAGCATGGTTTAAAGGGTTATAAGCTTTGGAACCAGTAACAAGGAAGGTTGTGTACAGCTGAGATGTGGTGTTCAGAGAGGTGGAAGATGGTATTAAACATGAAGTTCAACCAAAGGAAATTGAGAAGATAGTCTTTGAGCTAAAGGAGGAAGAATCAGACTCTACAACAGAGGAGGAATCAGAAGATGAAGAGCCACAAACTCCGAGTGTGAGAAGATCAGTTAGAGAAAGAAGGCAACCAAAAAGGTATAGTCCATCTACTTTCTGTTCAAATTTTTCTTTATCTATTATTGATGATGATCCTAGAACTCTAAAAGAAGCAGTAGATTTAGAGGATGGAATACTCTGCAAAGAGGCCATGGTTGATGAAATGGCATCTTTACACAAAAATGAGGCTTGGGATCTGGTGGAGTTTCTGGCTGGAAGGAAACCCATTGGCAGCAAATGGGTGTTCAAGAAGAAGACAAATGCAGAAGGAAAGGTGGAGAAATATAAAGCTCGGTTGGTAGCAAAAGGTTTTTCCCAGGTGCTGGAAATTAATTTTGGTGATATTTTTTTTCCTGTTGCCAAGGTAACCTCTATTAGATTACTTTATCTGTTGTTGTTGCTTTTAATTTTGAGGTAGAACAGATAGATGTGAAGACAGCATTTCTTCATGGGGATCTGGAAGAGGAAATCTACATGAAGCAACCTGAAGGCTTTGCGGTGAAGGGTAAGAAAGAATTGGTATGCAAGTTAAAGAAGTCTCTATATGGGTTAAAACAGTCACCAAGGATGTGGTATCAAAAATT